>JACEIK010003522.1:114637-127722 GCA_018107945.1 Datura stramonium | reverse complement strand
ATAGTGTATAAATATAATTTTATAATAATTAACATGAAATATACCTATAATGCATGCATGTAAATGCTCATGTAAAATCGAATCAATCAAACGTTATTTTTATGACCTTTTTGTTTAATGAACAAGTATTAAAACAAATTGACGGAAGAACTATTTAATTGGATCAAACAATTTTACATTATCATTTATCAATTTGAAATTTATAATTTTTCTTTCTAAATTCTTATATTGTTATAGAAACACATCTTTTAAATATTATTTATACTATTTTTAAAAATTTATTCTTATTAATATGAGGGACATGCATGAAGCACGCACACTAAGACTAGATGGTAAAATAATGTAGACATGGCATATGCATAAAAGGAAATTAGTGTGTATAATATAATAGAACGCAAAAGATTGGTAGAATGATAGCATGTAAAATAGATAAAGTACTTTAATATACCTCACACACTGGTTTTATTTGTAGAATCTGAAAAGGGCAAGCATTATTGGGCCACATAGATTAGCCGAAGAAAAGTTGGTCCACTAGCCCGTTTTAGTAAAAACAAAATAGATGTAAATTGGGCCAGAGAAGGTTTTTAAAACAGTTAAATAAACATTGGCCCCCTCCAAAAATCTAGCTCGTATTTATTTCTTGAAACGCCAATGGATACCTTGAACTAGGAACTGTAATGGACCCAGTTGTTAGTTAATCAATTTGTAAAGATATACCCATTTGAACATCCATTCTAAAGAAATGTTGAGGTCAAATCACATATATATTGAACAATATCTAAAGTGGGTCTTGGGTGATTGCCTATTTTAAACTAACTCAGCAGTAGTGATCCTAAAGGAAAATGAGAGGATATTAATCATTGTTAACCAACCATGGTTTGACTATACATTTATTTAACACCATGGAATTCACAAATACACTACAAAAAATATAGTTGTTAGTTAAGTGAAACGCAGATAGTATAGTAGAGTGAGGGTGGGGATAAAAAATGTCTGAGTTCCTTGAACCCAACTCCCAATATAGAGACTCCGCAGGCTATGACTTGATGAGAATGCAATGATTATTGGACCTATGACTTTGGGACCGTGGAGGAGTTTCAAGAGGAATTCCATATCCCCGGTTGGGGGTGGAGATGGTATGGTATATATCGAATACTATATTAATATCGAAATTTTTGATATGTGGTTTTGACATTATAGTATGTGGTATGGTATTTGGTGTGGTTTTAAAAATACTTTGGTATTTGGAATGGTATTTGATATTTATAAAAAAATATCGAAATACCGAATACATATCGAAGTTTATAGGTATATATATAATTCATACATATTATNTATTATATTATAATACTAGAAAATATATAAAATAGTATTAGTACAAAACAAATTATTTAGACATCGGAAATTTGACAATTCTATCTTAATTAAAATATTTTTTTGTGTAATAGATTCAAGAAGAAAATTGTTTATACGGGTTTTTAAATATATTTACAATGTAAGATGTTAGTATGATATGATCATGATATTTTTTGAAAAGCCAGAGTCATAATTCTCTATTGTATAAGTATATGTAAGTCGAAGTTGAATAAACTATGGTTACCGATTTACCATACTGCAAAATACCGAAACCGAACTTTAAAATACCGAACCATACTGAATTAATTTGGTAAGGTAATGGTATAGTATTTTTAAAAATCAAATATCAAAATTACCATACCCGAAGTTTTAAATACCATACCATACCATACCATACCATGCCAACCCCTATCCCCAGTTGTACATGAAAATGAATGAAGAAGAAAATAGAGATCTGTAATTGACGATGAGGCATCAACAAAAGGTACATTTCAAAATGGATGCACATATCACTCAATCAAGTACCTTAAATACTAGAACATGATTAAATGAAATACCAAATAAAAGCTATCACATTATCAAACAACAAATGGCGTGCGTCCTCGGGTCTATTTAGAGTGAAATATGATGTAGGGCGTATTTACACATTTATTAACCATATTTTGATCATACTTAGCTATGTTCTGAGAATAAATTCTTTGTGTTTTTTATTGTGTTTTATGTGAAAAAGAGTTAACGCATGTGATTAGATGCTTTTAGGTATTAAAGTTATTGATTTGGACTTAATTGTGGCTAAAAAGAGCAAGGACGGCAAAATGGGGTTGATGAAACGAGTATGATAGAAGTTGGCAATATGTAGACACACCTGTCTATGGCCTGTGCGACACACAGGTAAGGACGAAGCACGGAGAGGCGCGGCACACCAAGAGCAGTGGCCCCTTGAGCAGAGTGAGGCACTTCCATGTCCAGATGACCAGAAGTCAAATCCTTGTTCTACTAGGAACAAAAGCTGCAAAACTCAATTCCAATCTAAGAAGGAACAACGAAGACTTAATCTACTATTATAAATACTCTCTTTTAACGTGTCTTAGGAGTATAGTTGAAAGTCGAAGTCCTATTGATAGTGTTGCACAATTCGTACATTACGAATTTGTGTAATCGCCTCAGTTGGATGTTTGTTGGAGATTTATCAAGTTCTTGTGACTCAATATAGCTTTGGAGATTTTGTTAAATAATTTTATATTATCATAAGTATTTCATTATGATTTCTTCTACATCTTTTATTTTCTTATCATAAACATGAGCGGTTAAATCTCTTAAGCTAGGGTTGTGGGAACCATGATGGATTAACAAAAATAGGCAAAATAAAATAGTGAATCTTGAATGGTGGATTCGGTGGATTGTTATTTTTTTCATCTTAATGCTTAATTTCCTGTATCTTCAACTTGCCCGATTAATGAGGTTGAAGTTAGGAAAAGAGAATAACAATGGCAACTTGAGACTACTAACCCTCATCTAAATTAACTTGAGCTTTAACCGAGGATAGTTAAGTCAAGACTTATGGTGAGGGCAAAATATACACACCTAAAATTAGAGAGAATTTAGGTGAAATTCATCTTTGTAGGCCGAGAGACGTTAGATGAACTTAATCATCAGTCTTACACAAAATTCACTAGGATAGATCACTAATAAAAGCCTACTAAGTTATGAAATCATGAAAACATAATCCTAGTTTTATCTTGATAATGTGATAAACAACTCAATCATTGTTAGCATTATTTTCTTCTTTTTATTTTGCAACTCCCCGTCTATAATATTGATTACAAGTTGGTTTAATTATCATTAACACATTATTTCTTCCATATTCCCTGTGGAATCGACCCCAACCTAAATGGAGTTACTATATTTGAAAACGAATGCATTATACTTCAATTGCAAGATATAATTTGGGCATGATCAAGTTTTGGCGTAGTTGCTGGGGAATATGGTGTTGAAATAGTTAATTGGTATTTAAATCTTTCTTGTATTCTTTATTTCACAATTTTTTTTGTTTTAGTTGTATTAGTTTTTTCAGGTGTCAACAAATTAGTTAAGCTTCAAAATAGAGGAGGAAACATTGAGGAAACATTAAAAGGATCCTAAGTTGAGAAGTGCGTCGTTCCGCGACGTTAAATAAGACGCTTTTTGGGAGGCAACCCAAGAGATATTTTGATGAAGTTTGAGTAATCAAGATACCCACGTCGCGATCCTTCTTGGGAGACAACTCAGGGTAACTTAGTTTTTGTCTTAATTTTGTGAATTTTTAGATTTGATTTATGTGCTCAAGTATATAGGATGAAAAGTGATGGATTTTGACTCATTTTGACTTAAAAAGAAAGTATTGGTAAATCAGCTTGAAAAGACAAGTTTTAAGGCTTAAAAAGAGGGTGACATCACGTAGGGGAGTACGTCGCAATTAGCCCCACATCGCGTAGGACAACACGCTGCAACCAGCCCCGCGTCGCAGGGCAGTACGCCGCAACCAGCCCCGCGTCGTAGGGAAGTATGCTGCAACCAGCTCCACGTCGCACAGGGTAGTACGACGCATCACACAACAGATGTTATTCAGTTTGCAAATCTAAATCCAAGTCAAAGCCAGAGGAGAAGCTTCTCTTGCCCCCACTGACATTGAGGATTAGAGGCTCGGGGAGTTATTCTTTCACTTTTTTTACTTGTGCTTTATTATTTTAGCATTAAGGACAATGCTATAGATTAAGTGTGGGGGTGGAAGAAGTAAACATCATTATACCATGCATGCTTTCATTGCTAAATTTGTATATGATGAGCCTGGTTCTTTTGTGATTCATGACTTTTTCTGTTAGCTTGTAGTGATTTTTATTTTATTTTGTGTGATGTTTTATTTTTATTTGGGTCCCCCCAATTTTTGTTTTCAGTACTTTTTCGGTGGATAGTCCCTTAGAACCGATTAATGGGTCTAAATTTTTTTAAGTCATAGAGTCATGACTTTTTTCGATGATGGATGACTGACGACCGTCTTAAGGGAAATTAGTCATTGGGAGAACAAGAACTAAAAACCTTACGAATGCTAGATGCTTCACTTAGGTATCATTGAGACTTGTTAAATTCACTCAAAAATGCATGAAAAAGTTGAAACACTTAGACTTTTGGAACTGGAATCCTATGCTTGAAAAATTAGGCTTAATTATGTTATAAATTCAATATGGATATATGTGGTTAAGTAATCTTAATTGCCTTTGTTGAACCACTTGTGCCATTGTGTATGTGAGGAATTGTAGTATACTCCATACTTGTAATTTGATGTCTAGAACTTGCCCGGTGTGTGTGTAAAGCGAAATGAGAATGTTGAATCTAGGAAGTGATATAGGTATTTCTTTGATTGCCTATTTGTATCTTATTTTACCTACCTTGATGTGATTGTCCTAGTTATCCATTTTGAGCCTTAGCCTATTCTTTTGATAGCCATATTACAAGCTTAATCCCTTTTGTTCTATTAACCTTTATTTGACTCAAACGACTTCTAGAGCACTTTAACTAAAATTTTTTCATAAAAGGAGTATAAGTGGAGAAAAGAAGGGGAAAGAGCTAAAGTGTGGAAATTAGAAAAAAGAAAAGGGTGAAAAAATTGCTAAAGAAGGAGGATGATGTTAGTGGGGAAAGAAAAATAAGAAAAAGTTTGAAAAAATGAATGAAAAGAAAAAAATTGTGAATAAGCTTAATTTTGAAAAATCCCTACTAGTCACCCAAGTTGGAAAAAATTAAAAAATAAAAGGAGGTATAAGGAGAAAATAGGAGATTGAAGAATGTGCTAAAAATCAAAAGAGTTGTGAAGTATTAAAAGTTCTTAGGGAGATTAGTTACTATTTTGGCCAAATAGTTCCTAGCTATCCCTTCGCCTACATTAGAAATCAATTTAAGTTCTAATTGATCTTAGATTCAAAGTTCTAAAATTAGTGGAGTKTTACACTAAGGACAAGCCTATGGGTYGTCTTTTGCATGCATGTTKAGTTYTTTGGGAGAGTGAGTGATAATGTTCTAATTATGTCCAAGTTCCTATTGTTATATATTTTGTGTGTGAAAGGGTATCTCTCCAAAATGGTGAGGGGCAGATAATGGTAAGATTTTGGTATATCTTGATTGATAAATTGCATATGATTCATGTTGGCCCAAATTTATCTTGTTGAGTTAGTTCTAGAAGCTAAGTGTTTTCAAACTTTGGCATTTGAATGTTGATTCTATATACACGTGGAGTGAATTGTTGGAGCTTGATTGGCTGGTCTAATGATCCTAAGTGTAAGTAGACCTATTCGTATGGTGAATTTTGTGATTAAATTGGAGAAGAAAAATAGTAGATTGTTCGAGGACAAATAATAGTTTAAGTGTGGGGTGGTGATGTAGGGCATATTTACGCATTTATTAACCATATTTTACACATACTTAGCTATATTTTCAGAATAAATTATGTGTGTTTTATGTGATTTATATGAAAAGAGCTAACGCACATTGTCACGACACAAATGGCCATGATTGACACCCACACTAACTCCCTGGTGGGTAAATCAATGATTCCAAATTACTCAACCCGACGTCGCACACGCATAAAAAAATAAACTCATAATATAACCACATCGAATCGTCAATACACAAACTTCTCTTTTTAACGAACAAATAATAGTTAATCCAAAGACGTGATTGTCAATGCACTAGACGTCTACGTACAACACTAATATTCATCAGTCTAAGAAGTAAAAGAAATGAAAAGAAAAACTGCAATATCCAGAAAGGAAAGTCATCTCGACGAAGGAGTGGTACTGCCTTCTCGATCTGCTCACCTTTCAAACTGCTGCTGCTCTATAGGTGAGGACGTGAGAAACTATCTGGTTCTAACTCTACACTTAGAAAAGAAGTGCAGAGGTAGGGTCAGTACGTAACACGGTACTGGTATGCATCATCGACTGACCTTACATAATAACATATACGCAATGCAACAGTAATATAAAACGAGTCTTCAACACCATACACAAGCACAATATCCATATCATGTACACTAGCTGTCACAGGTCACAACCGGCCTGCTAACTAGATTGGGACTTTCGCTGCAGCGGTCATGGGACCACTACAATGGTCTCGCTGCGACGGAAGTAAATCCGCTGCAGCGGTATTGCTCGAGGCAGTAGCTCGACTTAGCTGCACCTTCCATCAATTCACCAATTTCCAATAATTTACATGTTTAGATATTAAATCAGATAGCACACATAAGCTTTTGACACCAATTCACATCCGCTCATCATCATATGCATTTTGAGCATTTCATCACAGGGATAACAACATCAACGTCAATTGTCGTTTATCAATTTACACTTAATCTTTTCCATCATCCTTAACTCATATCACAAGCATAAAATTCACACATTCAGCTCTACTATTCAACATATACTCGTTCAGAATTGTTAATAAGCCACAACAACGTCACAAAATAAAATCAAGGGTGACATGTCGGGCACACGCCTCCGCCATATATCCATAACACTCAAACAACAATATCAGTGTACACACATGCCAGAGGTCTTATTTTTGCCCTTCCCGTCATGACCTGCAGGGGACTCTAGAAATTCATGTACTGTACCAGTCTGGTACCCTTTCCCACTCATATGCTTGTCTGGATGCTCCCCTAGGACACGAGCCAGTCAATAATATTGCTCGCTCGAATACTCCCCTCGGGAATGAGCCTCTCATGTCAGGATATATTTACTATCCTACTCATTCTCCATCCACTGAATATAACAAGATGCAATATATAAACACTTTAGGGATTCACAATCTGTTGCCTCACTTGCAAAATTATAGATCATCAATCATCACGAAACAACACAAGCATAATTCACTTCACAACTTTCACATAGTTTCACCACAGTTTAACATCACTTCATAATACATGATTTTCACAATTTATTCACTAAGGCAATTCCATAAAAAATAATGTTCGAAGACCAATCACATATTATTATCACACATACATACACATCATTATATAGGGTCTAACCCTCTAACCAAACCTACCTCGATATTCGAATATGGAAATTCAGCTATTCTGCAAGAGCCTTGACCTTTCTCAAAGCTTTCAAATGCTCTAAATCTACACAAATTCAGAGTAATGCATTACTTACTCTTCAAATAAGGGTCTAAGAAAATCAAACCCTCTCTTTCAGGGTACAGTAAATGTCATGACCCGAACATAGGCCCGGATCGGGACACGGGACAAGAAACTCCGAGAGGCTCCAAGTCGACCCATGGTATGATCATAGCATAACACTAGCAAGATAACAACTAACAAAATCATAATTGAGTAGAAGCTAACTGAAAGAGTCTAATCAAAACCCATAAGAACAGAATCTATTAAAACTCTGAACATAAGCTAAATCCGTTTATACAAGTCTGGAAGCCTTTACTACACTGATGAGATGCTGTGACAAGGCCCCAGCTAACTCCTAAAGTGTGAAAACTAAAATATAATTGAAATAGGAAAACAAAGATCTCGTCCTCGAGAAATGAAGACTCACCACAATAAGCTGAGATGGAAATAGAGCGTGTCTAACTGCGAGGCTGAGTCTGGAAACCCGAATCTATATCATGAGATGATATAACACATACATTATGCGATCAGTACTTGAAATGTACTGAGTATGCTGGAAACATAAAGAAACTAAAACATGCAAGTATACAGGAAGGAAGTAAACTGAGTACATCACTGAGCATATAACTGAACTGAAATACAATAACCCTATCTGATATACATAAATATTGACATGAAGATTTTATTGAAAAATTTAATGAAGTATGATCAAGCTGATGCATAAGGGTCATGTACATGTACTGAGAACTGAAGCTGTAACTGATATCATACACCGTACTGACTATCTGGTGATAACTGAGACTGAATTCTGCTAAGACTAATTTAAACTGTAGTCTGAAACTATATGGAGCTGAGATGAACTGATATTGTAAGCTAAGGGATACATTCTCTACTATTGAGAGTCTAGAACCGAACTAAGGTATACATTCTATACTATTGAGAATCCCTGACTGAGCTAAGGGAAACATTCTCTGCTATTGAGAATCCGTGACTGAGCTAAGGAAAACATTCTCTGCTATTGTGAATCCCTGACTGAGCTAAGGAAAACATTCTCTGCTATTGAGAGTCCCAGACTAACTAAGGGAAACATTCTCGGCTATTGAGAGTCCCAATTATGCTATAACATGGGGGAGACTAAACTGACGTCATTCATCCAATATAGGCTACTTCAGCTAATCATAGACCTGAGCGTTCAACCAATCACATCATACTGAATTCATTAAAGTCTGATCAAGGCTACTTTCTACTATCAACAAGCCCAAAAGTCTGAAGAATCATTATCGTGATTTGTCCTCGAAATTCATAACATTTCTATCCCAAATTCATATTATAAGTCATATATTTTAACTCATGAAATATCCATAGGCCCAAGTCATAATTTATACATATATCCCAAAATCATAGTGAAAGCATGTATATATTTCATATCCACCAAAGCCCATAAGTTCTAATCATGCTTCAACACATATACTAAATCATTTATTCTAGATTTACAAAAAATCCATATAATATACTCATGATTCAAACATATATAATGAGTTCATGGTAAGAGCATACGAATATTTAATGAAGCCCTATTTTGAAATTTATGCTAAACCAAGGTGAAAATTCTAAAATCATGCTATTCCCCTATCATGAACATAACTCGAGAACTTGGGAGTAACTTCATAAGCATTCATGTCTAATCATCATGATGGGTCTTAAAATTCATAGAATACATATGAGAATTCATGCATAAATCGAAACCCTAGAACATGCTTTTCTAGAAATAAAGGAATTAGGGTTTTAGTATAAAAATTGGAGCACAAGGACGAAAGGAGATCCGTGTTGAAGTCCCACACACCTGATTAGAAAACTCCCTTAATGGTCTTGGAACTTCAGTCCTTGTAGAGAAACCCTAGGTGGTCTTGAACCTTGGGAGAGAAGAGGAAGAGAGCTTATGAGAGGTTTTTGGGTGGAATGAGGGATTAGGCTAGGAAGGACCCTTAAATTTGTCCCATTTGGTACCCAAAATGACATCACTTAGGAGTTAGAAGCTTAGGATTTTATGAAAACATCCTTGAAATTTCGCATGAAAAAGGACCCTGTTAGTCCTCACGAGGGACATCACGACTCGTGAGGTACTGGTCGAGTCGTGAGTCGAATCCGTGAAGTCTGCTGGATTTCCATCAAATTTTACCACTTAAAGAGTCGTGAGGTGACTTAATGGGTCACTTGACCAGTTGTGAAGTCCCCTCTGAAACTGAAGTTTTTCAGCAATTTTGGCCACTTAACGGGTCACTTAACGAGTCACCGGACGAATTGTTCTGTGATCTGGTGCAGTTTCACTAAATTACCCATAATATTTTACTCTGAACTTCGATTAATTCAAGGTCAGATGTGTTAGAAACAAGACTCAACGGGCTTCAATTTTATATATTGAATCACCCAAAAACACTTTGTAAAATGGGATCTATAGTCGTTAGAAGTTGACCATTACTAGAACTTGTACGAAAACTCAATTGGTAAGAAGGCTCTCAACTCAACTTTGTGCTAGAAGTTCTTTATGACCTTAATTTGTATCCATTGCACTTCTCACACTTGAGGATTGATATTAACACCTAGTATCCATAGAATTCATATGTCTCAGACTTATCCATGCACCTAGAACGGTTCAAAACTTAGCCCGAAAGTCCGGGGCATTGAAATATCTCAACTCACTAGTTTTTGATCTAGTATTAGATACTTTTGGGGTGTTGCAATATCTCCCCCTTGAGAACATTCGACGTCGAAAACTGGTGGAGTGACTGAGCTGAGAGGCTAGGGAAAGAGCTGTAATCCCGAGAATCGAATACTAAGGGCTGAATGCTAATGGAGTATCTGACTTCGAGCTGAACTACATCTCTAAACTGAATTTCTGAATCATACATGCATGCTAAGACATGAGAGGGACTAAAAGAAATGAAACTGACATGGAACTAGATAGAGTAATGGGGAGGAACTATTTTCTCACACTGGAACTGAGCTGGTAAGGATTGAGATATCGTTCTCAACCTGCTTCCTGATACTGAACTAGCAATCATTGTATCTGCTTTGACTAAAAGTAAGGGACTCATAAGCACGAATCATCATGACTTCTAAAACTGAGCACATACATGAGGTCACATGATCTGCTGAGCTAGTAAAGCAACTTCTAAAGACTGAGTTCAAGCTGATCATACTAGAGGACATGGGTTAACATGCATAACTAGTTTAGGACATGAAGCTGATACTTAATGATTCATAGGGTGAGACTGGCATTGTTTTCTGAAGCGGTCATCTAGAAATTTTGGAAGTCTTCACTTCAGAATGGGTAGATCGCAGCTTCAGTTGAAACATAAGAGAAACTATCCAAATTTGAAGGGATTGGCATAGCATGGTTGTTAGGGCTGGGACTCCCCTACTAGTACACTCGATATTTGACTTGTCTCATAGACCCACCATCTCCCCCTTAGCTTAAAGCCATCATTCTAAGGCTCCTGAATATCTGTTAAGGTTGGGGCTAAACCACTAACTCTTGACCTCTCCTCCACCTCTAGCATTCACTGGAAACCTCATACTCATAATTATTTCAGACCATACATCAACAATCTCTTCACAACAAACATCAGAAGAGTTTCTATTCAATACTGGGGTTCTGGGACTGGCAACATGAAAAGAGTAACACGAGAAATTCGTAACATACCTGTGACTACTTCTGGTGATTTGCCCTTATCCTGATGTGCTGAGAAGGTGTAGGAGTGGTTTTTACACTGTCCTCCACCTGCGCTCGATGATGCACCCTTCTGAAATGGTTGGGCTACTAGAGCTACTAAAGAGGTGGCTGTGGCCTTACTCTCGCCCCGCTTAGCTGCTGCGCAATCTCTGTGCTTATGACCCAACTTGCCACACCAAAAACAAGCATCTGAGCCAGCCATGCATTCTCCCAAATAGTGCTTCCCACAACTCTTACAAGCTGGATACATAATATCCCTTACCCTAGGTCAGTAAGGAACACTATTTGTCGAAGGTGCTAGGGTTGATGATCTCTGCTGGGAGCGTGAGCGGTGTCCACAACTTGTCCTCTGATGGGAGAACTCTGAATCTCCTGTTCTAGCCCTCTTGTCCTCTCCCTTATTTTCTTTCACTTGTTCCGCCTCTATTTGTTAGGCATATATCACCAAACATGAAAAGTCTATGTCCTTGTGCAATATGGCGGTCTTTCACTCTTTGACCAAGGAGTGTGACACTCCATTCACGAACCTACTCACACGAGCCCTCTGTTCGGCTACCATCTGCGGTGTATACTTGGACAATCGGGTAAACTCCGATGCATACTCCTGGACATTCATACTATTTTTCCTCAAGTTGATGAACTCCGCCGCTTTTGACTCCCGCAACTCCCTAGGGAAAAACCTATCCAGGAAGGCAGTCATAAACTCATCTCAACTTACGGGGATTGCTCCAACTCCCTGACTCTCCTTCCACTGACATAACCAGATATAAGCGACCCCCTTCAGCTGGTAGGAGGCTAATTCTGCTCTCTCCATTCCCATCACCCCTATAATCTTAGTGATATTCTGGATCTCCTCTAAGAACTCATATGGGTCCTTGTCCACCTGTGACCCTAAGAATTCGGGTGGGTTCATATTGAGGAAGTCTTTTACTCTGGCTGCCACTACGTTCCCATTCTGGGGAACATGAGCCATCGACTGCTGATTAAGCTGAGCGGTCATGTGAAAGGCTGCCTTGAACTCAGCATGAGTAACATGTTCATTCATCGGGTTCATTGGGGCTGGTGGTGCTTGTTGGTGCCCATTACCATTTCTCCTTCCGTTTGCTCGTCTAGGAGGCATTATCTGTGAGTGCGTAAAGCACGAGTTATGAGAGGAACCATTAGAGTTTCATACTCTATGCACAATAAGAATCATGAATAAAAAGTAACTTTCCTAAAAACATCTCGTAGCCTCTTTGTCATAAGTGTAGTGCGCTTCACACCCATGAAAAAGACTCTACTTAATGCAGCTTTCCGATATCCTAGGTGTCACGCCCCAAAATTGGGGTAGGGCGCAACTGGCACTCGATTTATGATGGATCGAGAAGCTGGCTATATGACATATGTAACTATAACACTTAGGCCATCTAGGCCACCTGTCACAATCAACTGAAGAATAAACTGGACCCATAAGGTCTCAACAATACGGGGTAAACAATCGAAATGCGACCAAGTCAATTTATGTGCTAAACCAAGCAACAATAAGCCGATGAGGCCACAAACTGAATAATACTGTACACGCTAAGTCCATAAAGCCTCTAAAGAGTAAACTGACTGATGGTCGGAATAGGGCTTCAACTACCCATTACTGCATCTCAAAACTCAAACATAAATAACTAAGCCCTAGCTCCAGGAAGAAAGGAGCATACCAACCATCTGTTGATCTCACGAACTGCTAGTCAACTAGCCATCCTGACCTCTACCTACACCTGCGGCACGAACGCAGGTTCCCAAGCAAGGGGACGTCAGTACGAATGAAATGTACTGGTATGTAAGGCTGAAACTATAACCATGAGATAACAATCC
>JACEIK010003522.1:86691-109275 GCA_018107945.1 Datura stramonium | reverse complement strand
ATATATATATATATATATCTAAAAGTCATGACCGCCTAACGGACCAATAAACTAGATTCTGAGTCTGATTCTGATAAGTAGGAGGCACTATTGACACCTCGAGAAAAGACTGCAGTCAAACTGATCAGTTGAAACTTTCTGAATAATGTTGATATGTTCTACGTTCTAACTGAACCAAACTACTAAGAAGCTAATAGAGAACACAACTCATTCCAATAACACAAAAATGTCATAATATGACGAAATTTCAAGAAGAATTTAAAAGGGATCTCATCCAACAAGGGTAAAATCATTCTCCTTAATGGAATAATCGCTCTCACACACACACACACACATATATATAGTACGAATTTCTAGGATATTCATCCAAAAACATACTTTGCAAAATAGAAGGAAATTAATACGCAATAATCTTTACTTGAAAATTTATGGTTGTAAATCATCTTGGTAAGAACAACAAAAATTTACTTATGAATTGATGAAGATCATATGAATAATAAACCTGGATAATAACCCAATTGAAATTAACGAAAACAAACATGAAAATCTCTTCATATTCAAAAATCTTAGGTCTAAACTGATAGGGAAATTATGGGAGGATATTGGGGGACACAAGGGAAGGACAATTCCCTTGTTGAATTCCCACATACCTGTCTAAGAATTCCCTGAAGTAGAAGAACTGAATTGCTGTGATGAAGGAAGAACCCCAAGCCTGCTAGAGAGTTTCTTGAGAGAACTTTTGATAAATTTCTGAGAGTAAACGTGAGAATGAGGGGAGAAACCGTCCAAACCCTCTAATAAGTCTGAATTAAGGTCCAAAACGATGTAGTTTAGAGCTTAGGAGAATAGGAAATTACTAAATAGCCCTTAGAAAATGGTTAAAAAAACTGCCAGGTGACCATAATGAGTGACCTGATGGGTCGTGGTGACTGACCATACTCGTGGTCACTCCCGTCAGGTACATTGCCCCGGTTCCTTAGTAGGTCACCACAAGGGACCTAACGAGTCATGGTCACTGATCACGACTTGTGGTCACCAGTCATGGGCCACACTACCTTACTACTGAAGATTAAATACTAAGTTGGTAACAAGTCACTTAACGAGTTATTGCTGAAGACCACGAATCCCTGGCCCCACCCGTAAAGTACACTATTCCACTAATAAAATTCTCAACCCAGGCCTGACCATGAGTTACTCAAGGGGTCGTGGTCAATGACCATGACTTGTGAAGTCCCTTGTTGGGTACACTGTCTTCCTTCTTATAATTCTCAACCTCCTCACGGCTCACCTAACGAGTCATTAGGTCATTTATCGACCCGTTAGGTGAGTCGTCCTGTATCTTTTCTGTAGCTTTTTCAGATTTTTTGATTTAAGTCCCAAAATTAGGTTTTGAGTTTCCAAGGCATTACAGTATTATTTCAGGTGGTCCGATGTACCTCGGGCTAAGCTTGCCACACTTTTCAGACCTCATCACCCCCTTCATAGGAGATACCTTAAGCAACAGGTTTTCTCCCTCATGAATTCCATATCCCTCAACTTCTTGTCTGTGTACTGCTTCTGTCTGCTCTGAGCAACTACCAAACGGTCTTGAATTATTTGAACTTTTTCCAAGGACTCCCTAAACAAATTAGTTCCCCGGGATCTCACTTCAAATGAATCAAACCAACAAATTAGAGACCTATATTTCCTCCCATACAATGTTTTGAGATGGCGCCATGCCAATGCTCGAGTGATAGGTTTTGTTGTAGGAAAACTCTGCCAAGGGTAATAATTTGTCCTGATGGCCTCCAAAATCTATCACACATGCCTGGAGTAAGTCCTCCAACATCTGAATAGTCTTTTTTGACTGTCCATCTGTCTGAGGATGGAAGGCTATGATCAAGTCCAACCTTGTGCCCAACTTAGCCTGCAAGATTCTCAAGAAATGAGAAGTGAAGTGAGTGCCCCTATCTGACACAATTGAGACAGGCACACCATGCAATCGAATCACTTTCTTCAGGTATAGTTTAGCTAGTTTCTCAGTGTTGTAGGTCACCTGGACCAGAAAGAAATAAGCCAACTTGGTAAATCTATCCACAATGACCCCAATGGAGTCATATTTCCCTAATGTCTTTGGAAGACCCACCATAAAGTCTTTTGCTATTCTCTTCCATTTCCACTCCGGGATGGGCATCCGCTGAATTACTCCTCCATGATTTTGGTGCTCGTACTTCCCTTACTGGCAGTTCAAACACTGAGCAACATAGTCAACAATGTCCCTTTACATCCTGCCCCACAAATAGTGCTCTTTTAGATCGTGGTACATCATGGTGATTTTGGGGTGAATGGAGTACCTCGGGTTGTGAGTTTCTGCCAGGAGAGTTTTAATTAGCTCACCAACTCAGGGAACACACACTCACCCCTTTATTCTTAGGACCCCTTCATCATCTAATACTTCTTCTTTGGCTTTATCCCGCAAAACCTTATCTTGAATCTTTGCTAGCTTTTC
This sequence comes from Datura stramonium, assembly GCA_018107945.1. Classification (NCBI taxonomy): domain Eukaryota; kingdom Viridiplantae; phylum Streptophyta; class Magnoliopsida; order Solanales; family Solanaceae; genus Datura; species Datura stramonium. The sequence goes on along the minus strand of JACEIK010003522.1, from coordinate 106,787 downwards.
ATTTTCAAACTGTCTTGTTTTGATTTCCTCTAACAAGGATGACTTAGCCTCCATGCTAGCTAATATTCCATATATTTCAGTCAATGATAATCTCACCAAGCTATTTGCCAAAGTTTGAACTTATCTGGTCATCCATTCGCTGGATAGCCTTAAGTCAAGTTAGACTGCTAATGCTCACTGATTTCCGACTCAATGCGTCTGCCACTACATTGGCCGTCCCTGGATGATATAAAATGGTTATATCATAATCCTTAAGCAGTTCCTTCCATCTACTCTACCTCAAGTTGAGATCCTTTTGGAGAAAACATATTGCAAGCTGTGATGGTTAGTGAACACCTCGCAATGAGCCCCATACAAATAGTGCCTCCATATTTTCAAAGTGAACACCACCGCTACTAGCTCCAGGCACCTTCAACTGCCTCGAGGCATAAGCAATGATCTGTCCTTCCTGAATTAAGATAACACCCAACCCAGACTGTGAGGCATCACAATAAACAGCAAAGTCTTTACCTTCCACTGGTAACACTAGGATAGATGTTGTGGTTAGCAAAGTCTTGAGTTTCTGAAAACTTGCTTCACATTCCTCTGACAACTGGAAAGGTATATCCTTTTGCATCAACTTGGTCAGCGCCGAAGCGATGGAGGAAAAATGCTTCACGAACCAAAGGTAATAACTGGCCAACCCCATAAAACTCCGAATTTTCATTACATTAGTTGGCCTCACCCAGTTTGTGACCACTTCCACCTTTTGTAGATCAACTTGGATACTCTCCTTGGAAACCACATGTCCCAGAAAACAAACTGATTCCAACCAAAACTCACACTTGGTGAACTTAGCATATAACTGCTTCTCCTTCAGTAATCCCAGCACAATTCTTAGACAATTTTCATGCTCCTATTTGGTCTTAGAATACATCAAGATATCGTCAACAAAAACAATCACAATGAAGTCTAAGTAAGGTTTGAAATATAGTTCTTCAATCCATTGAATGCAGAAGGGGCATTAGTGAGTCTGAATGACATGAGCAGAAATTCTTAATGCCCATACCTGGTCCGTAAGACTATTTTGGGAATATTCTTAGCCGAAATTATAAGTTGGTGATAACCAGACCTCAAGTCAATTTTTAAAAACACAGCTGCCCCCTGTAACTGATCAAACAAATCATCTATTTGAGGAAGAGGGTAATTATAGTGAATAGTTACCTTGTTCAACTGACGGTAGTAGACGCATATCCGCATACTACCATCTTTCTTCTTCACAAACAAAATCGGGGCACGCCACGACGACACACATGGTCTAATAAGCCCTTTACTAACCAACTCCTTCAACTGCTCTTTGAGTTCTCTAAACTCAACAAGTTCCATTTCGTATGGATGAATAGAAATGGATAGATTCCCTAGCTCTAAATCTATACCGAAATCAATTTCACAGTCTGGCGGTATGCCGGACATATCTGCAGGGAACACCTCTAAAAACTCACGAACAACTAGAACTGACTCTATGGAAGGAACCTCAGAACTAGTGTCCTGAATATACACTAGATAAGCTGAACAACCCCGCTCTCAACTTACGGGCATGAATATAAGAGATGAGTTTCTTAGGAGCAGGGCTACAGTTCCCTTTCAACTCCAGCCTACATGCCCTAGGCCCTGATATAGTAACGGTCTTAATATGGCAATCTAGAATGGCATGGTAAGGGGATAATCAACTCATTTCCAAAATTACATCAAAATCAACCAGGTCTAAGATCACTAAGTCTGCCAGAGTGTCTAACCTCATGAAATCAACAATACTATCACATATAACCCTATCCACCACCAAAGAATCCCCAAAAGGAGTAGACACATGAATAGGAGTATCAAGCACATCATAAACAAGATCCAAACTCAATGCAAAGTAAGCACACACATAATAAAATGTAGAGCCCGGATCAAACAACGCAATAGCCATTTTTCGAACACAAAGATCATACCTGTAATAACGGCATCTGAAGCCTTTAACTTTGGCCTACAAGGAAAATCATAGAAATGGGCATGATTATCAACCTGAGAACTGCCCTAGTTGGGCTGTGCCACCCCTCTACCTAACTGGGTGCCACCCCTACCCACCTAAGCATGTTCTCTACCCTGCTGAGCACCACCTCTAATGGATGGCTAAATACCTCGTCCAGCAGTGGATGATCCTGACTGAATGCACTACCTCCTCTTCAGGTAGGGACCAAAGATCGAGGAGCTGGGTGTGGAATAATTTGCCTGCCCTGTCTGAACTTGGGGCACCATCTGCGGTGTGGCCATATGATGTCGCCCAAGAACATGTGGTCGTCATGTAATATAGGATTGTTAAGTCCAGATATTGTACCCACAGAGACTTGTCAATTTAATCGTTATAAGGTTGTAACTTTGATTTCACTAATCTACGAAATAAGTAAAATGAAGATTGGTTTGGAAAATTAAACTACTAAAACTTCAACTGTAAAAATTGACTAAAACAAATGAAAGCTTGATTGCATTTCGATAATGATGACAAACTAGGGCAATGGTACTTGGTTGGTTTCAAGTTGAGTTTTCCAAACGTAATTAAACTAGCATGATTCTTCCTACAACTATTAGTTGCAAGTTACTTATTCATTTCTTGCCACTATCCCTAGCATCCAAGAACTATTTCATGCACCCTAACGCCTATATCCCTATGGTCGCAGGAGAACAATGAAATGACGACTATGCCTACTTGTATTTCAACTAAACGGGGTTGAAGGGTATGTCCCTATCCTCAACAACAACTTCTATCCTATAACCAATGGGTTCAAAGGTCTTTGAATTCCTGTTCTGTATTTATTTTTAACCCTTTTGATTTCTTTTTCCAAGTTCAATCGGAAGCCATCACATTACTTACAAGGTGATTAGTCTCATAAATAATAAATTAAAACAAATAAATACAAACAACTATAAAAGAAGAATCAAAACTAAATTTAATTAATCTTTCAAACAATCAACCATTCACTATTGTCAACACCCTAGAATATGAGTTTAGCCACTCATAGACAAGCAAAAATAAAAATACTTAGTCATCATCATGCGCAAATATGAAGTAAAGAAGAGAAAACCTAGTTGTAGAACCTTGTCTTTCTTCCAAATTGCTTACAAGATTTCATGAATGGACTACATAATAAAAATGACTAAAGACTACTTCAAGCAGTCCAAAACTACTCCAAGAAGTCATAAACTACGTAAGAAACAACCTAAGTCTTATATTTATAGATGAGCCTTCAAATGACGCTTCTACTCTTTAATACTTGGCTTAAAAATCAGTATTTTTTCCTCAAAATGGGTTTGGCACACCGCCCCTCCTACCTTTCCATAGACTTAGTCAAATTTTACGCAATTTTCAGCTCCAGATAAGGCCTAGCACGCCTCCCCAACTATAGCACTAGACTAAGATTTGGAACTTGGCGCGGGGCGCCAGACATAGCACCAGACTAAGATTTTATTTCTCTGAAGTTTGGAACTTGGCGCGGGGCGCCAGACATAGCACCAAACCCATTAGCTTCTCAAATCTTCATTCCTTGCATTATTTTGAGCCCATTTTGCTTAGTTTCCTGCTCAAATAAACTCAAGTCATTTGATAGCACATAAAACACACACACACATGAATTTAAGATTAAATTAAGGATTATGAACTTAAAAAATGGCCAAATATGGGTAAAAATATGGAAAATGGGCATGAAAATATGCCCAACATCACTACCCCGCACTTAAACAATTGTTTGTCCTTGAACAATCTTAAAACATACCTAAAATGCGCCAAAGGGTGAGTTAGCATTCCAAATTCAGTNCATACCTAAAATCATGTTTCGCTACCACACTTGACATCTCTATCAACTCATACTCAACCAACTAGCATAGAGCAAACATGAAGTGGTTTATCATCATACCAAAATTCTCAACAAAGAACATAGAAAGATTTCACAATTAAGAACACACAACCTCTATAAATGACTCATCTCTTTAATACAAAGGGCCAACATGATTAAGTGTGACACATGCAACAAGTAGTACACCGAATTAGATCTCTCGTGCACCTCACTTATAGTGATGTTCCTCTCTCAACTTTATCTATATAAGACATGGAACATAATAAGTAAGGCACAGTCACACTCGAAAATAATGTAATGTACATATGCAGCATACCATACGCTTGCCCTTCATGTACGTTAAGACTACATAATTGCTTCAAGAGATTAAGATCACAAAGACTTTTCTTGGTTGTAATGTTGGCTAAGGGATGGGAAGGATTGATATTTCATTTTATACTGACTACCATACTAAGAACTTTTAAGACATATTTCACTTTTCTGGTCCACCACTTCTTTCCTTGCTTGTTCACCTTTCCTCTACTCACCCTTGTCTTTCCTTTTCATGCCCCATTTTTTCACTACTTGGCTAGTAGTTTTCTAATCATAGAATAACAAAGATATTGGAATTAAATCTCTCTTTTTCATTTCCATAGCAGCAAGTAGAAAACACAATTTTTATGGGCACCCCTTCTTCTCACTTTTCTTTTCTTACCACAAATTGTTTTTCTTTTTCCCTTAACATTATACTTCAGTGGACCTTCACTTTCAATTCTCAAAGTGCCTAAGACTACTTTGGATCAAGAAGTTTGAGGTATCACAAAAAAAGAGGGATTAAGATATTATTGAGGCTAAGAAAGAATAAGGCTTTTAGGCTCAAAGGGGGTAACTAGGGAGAATGACTAGGAAGGTAAAACAACTATGGGAAAAAATGGCTTTTTCAAAGAAGTTCCTTGATCATCTCTCAACTCCCTACCAAGTAGTTATCCTGCATACACTAAGGCAAGTTCTAGATTCTACAATATATACATACAAAGCAATTCAGCTCACCTCTCATGGAAACAAGAATTTAATCAATTTTTACAGCTATACATTCACACAGTCATATTGAATGACAAGTTAAACTCATAATTAAGCCCTAAGGATATGTTGAGTCAAATTAAAGAGATATGTGCATCTCTCATGGATTATAACTCATGCAATCAAGATGACCACTCTATTTACTCTAGCATTGTAGCTAAACATAATATCAACAAGCATACAGGCGGATGTCCTATGACTCAATCCTAAAAAAATGTGACAAAAATTCCCTTAAGACGTTTGTCATTCATCTATCATAGGGAAAAATCATTACTCTATGACTACACCGCCTCAAAAAAAAAATTACTCCAAAATAAAGCAACCAAACATAACATAGTAAAGACGAACATAACAAGTCAAACATCCCAGGCATCCAAGTAGTCAACATCATCATACTATATATTACAAACCAAGACCTACAAATCATCAAGCTGCTACTACCAGGAATATGAAAATGCTACAACCTACAAATATAGAGATTAAAGATCAACAATAATCTAACTTTCCTCCACCCCATACTTAAAAAGGTGCATTGTCCTCAATGCACACACAATAACATCATAAAGGGAGAGAAAAGGAACTTCCTAGTCACTAAGAATCATCCTGCATGGAACCTATAGAAATATCATCCTCCTCCATATCTAGATCATCAACACCATCAGTAAGGACGGTAGCTTCATCATCATCAAGTGGCTCCTCAAAAGTTGGGCCCATTCAGCACATCAACATAGCACTCTCTGTGAGCAGGTATCGTGCCTCTAATGTTGACATCTCCTCTGCAGTGACTGGTCCACCTCCTATCTTCAACTTTAATTCCATTATCCCAAACATACGACCCTGTCAACTCTTATCTAGGGCCTTCCTATCATCTATAGTAAGAGAGGGACCTACGGAAGGGGCAGTCTTCTTTACCTTGGTGACGTCTATAATCGGTCCAGCCAAATGTCCTATGAAAGGTAGAACAAGATCTGCATCGTCCTCCTCGATACCTGCCTCCCTCAAGTACATGGTCAAGAGACTGCTGTGACAATATTTCCATCTACAATTGTTTCTTGATCTCCTCATATTGTGGCGAATCACAACACCAAAACTAATCATACCCCCTTCATCAATATGTACACCAAAACAATATGCTCGCGAGTCACTTCTGTCAAATGTCCTAGGGAGAAAGACAGCACATACCAACTTCACCCATACCTTTTCCTCCCTATTCAAATAAGAAAATGCAAGTACGGAATGGGTTCCATTTTGATCCCTCTCCCATCAGGCGGATGAGTGCTCACTGCACTAAGTGTGACAGATGTCTCTGTATGGTGGTTTTTCCAATATGATGAAATACTCCGAAGGGTCTACTGCAGGTAATCTCTAAGAAAGCATTGAACCTCTTAGCTGTGAATTGCACCACCTTTCCTATGATCTTGATCTTTGTACTCTCTCCGAATGAGATATCCCAATTTACATAGAATTCCCTCACCAAAGTGGGGTTGCACCTCTCCGGCTCATTGAAGATATAGCCAGCTCCCAACTCACGTATCTTTTCCCGAATAGCTAGGAACTCAAGTGCCAAGCGGCCCTCATCTATCCAGTTCTTTGGGGAATACTTGGCTTCTTTTTGAGTGTTAAACCAAGTAAGCCCATGAGGCTCAACTGCTTTCGCTCCAAATCTTCTTGCGGGGCCTGCTCTGAGAGCCAAGGAACTAGCTTCATCTTTTCTTGGTCTACCTCTCTTTCGGCTCTTGTCACCTATCCTTTCCTTTTGGTACCATTGTACCTATCAAGAAAAAAATCAAGAATTTTATAAAATTAGTTTGTGAACCAAATGGCCAACTAACTAAGTGTGGAAGGTGCAAAATTCACCCCACAACTTAATTTGCTAGCGTATATGTGAGAAGATGTCAAATAGGGTAGTCAAGACATCCCCCATCATCATTCAAGCTCAACAAGCCAATTTAATTAACTAACTCCATACTACACCAGTTTCATGAATTTTTTTCTTTCTTTTCAACTCTCCTCTAGCCTTTAGCTTTTAATTAAGAATGCACTATCTAAGCTATCCCTCTCACTTTCCTTATCCAATTCACAATTCAAGTAATTCATGTATTGGAGTAGAAATATTCAATTCAATCAACCAATAATAAATAATTTACAACCATTAAACATGAATTAATCAAGAATTTCACCAACTCAAGCAATTGTCACATTCAAGAATTCAAAGCTTCATGTATTTTCTATATCTACAATCAACGCACCTACCCACCAACATTCAAAAATTCAATTCACTTACCCCATCATCCCCACTAGTTCAAATCACCATATTCAACCAAGAATTAAGCTACTCAACAAAGATAACATACAATCATGGAAGAATTTAAGACTTTAAGCTTATAAAATCCAAAATATGAAATTCAAGTATTTCACCAACAATGGTGATTTTGGGTTCTAAATTTTGGAGAAGAAGGGAGCGGGAGCATGCTTGCATCATTACTTGAACAAGAGAGAAGAAATATACTTACTTGAGTTGAAGATGAGAGTTTTACCAACTTGTTGGAGAAGACAATAATGGAGGGGAGAGGGAATGGGAAGCTACGAATTTAAGACAGAGAGGGAAAAAAATTTTCTTTTTATTTTTCAACTTTTTGAGGGAAAAGGGTGAATTGGACTTTAAATAAAAGTTGGGGCATGGTCTTTTATGTAATTTTAAGGTCTTTTGAGTTAATATTAAATCGAATTGACCAAAAATATTCAGCCAAATACCCCTTGGTGAGCCACCCCTCCTATCTCACCAAAGACTTAGAAAAAAAATTTATGTGGAGATAGGGGCTGGCGCGCCACGCCCCCTATAGCCTCACCTGACAAAAAATTTTTCTTCTAGAATTTAACTCCTGGTATCCCATGCCAGGTGTCTCACCCAGACTTACACTTTTTAGCTCAATGTCCCAGCTTGTTCTTTCCTCTTTTGGCTTGTTCATCTCTTCAAAACAAATAAAAACATACAAAATGTTAAAAAGAAAAAGGACGGGTTTCCTCCTAGCAAGTCCCTTATTTAACATTGTGGCACGACATTCATGGGTTGCCTCCCATGCTGCGCCTGATTTAACGTCGCGACATGACTATTGTCCCCGTCTTTCCTTCATTCGAGTGGACTTGTGAACATACCAGGCATCTGTTAAACTTTCATGTAGCACTCACTGCTCCACTAACTGACTACAACCTCCAAGTTCTCCCGCTAGTTTAGTCTTGAAGTCCTCATAATGAGGTGGCATTTGTTCTGCTATGAATACTTCAAAAATTGCCTCCTGACCATCTACTCTCATAGACATCTTGCCAGACTGAACATGTATGACTGTGTCAGTGATGGATAAAAATCCTCTACCCAGAATGAGGGAAACTACTGCATCTGCCTCATAGTATAAGATTATAAAGTCCACCGGTAGGATGAAAGGTCCTACCTTGATTAAGACATCTTCAATGATTCCCTCAGGATAGGCCAGAGAACGATCTGCAAGCTCTAAAATCACTGTGGTAGGACGTGGTTCACCTATTCACAATGTTCTGAACAGGGATGCATGCATTAAATTTATGCTATCACCAAAATTACATAAGGCTAAACCAACTTCCTTGCTTCCAATAGTGATAGGAATAGTGAAACTCCCAGGATCCTTTAACTTTTTATGAATTTTGTTCTTGATTCGGGAACTGCACTCTTTCGTCAGAGCCACCGGCTTCAAACTCTGTATGCCTCCTCTTATTGTCCACGACATCCCTAAGATACCTGGCGTACTTTGGAAACACCTGCAAAAGCCTCACCAATGGAATATTCACATGAACTTGCTTCAGCAACTTAAGAAACTTACTACGGGTTGTGTCCTTTATCCTTTTCTTCAACCTTTGAGAAAATGGGGGATGTGGTCTAGCTACTGCAATTTTCAATTGTGGGTTGCTAGAATCCCCTACCTCAGTCTTGTATTTCACGACCTGTTCCTCATCAACTTTTTCTTTTCTGTGGACAACCTCACCCAACTCCTTACCACTACACAAGAAAATAGAAATTTACATTTTTCTTGGGGTTCTTCTCGATATCACTCGAGAGTGTCTCTTGTGGTCTGTTGTTCTGTTGTAGGGCCAATTGACCCATTTTTCTTTCATGCTCATGGATGGAGTTTTGCATTTCATTTACCACTTGCATCTTCTGCACCATCCATTGCTTCATTGTCTCCTTAAGAGAATTGTTCTGTTGTTGGGCTTGTGGCCTTTGATAAGTGTTTTGGGGCCTTTGGAAATTTTGATTCCCATCCCATGAGGGATTTTATCCATCCTAGTACCCCTTATTATATCCATTTCCTGTAAAACCTCCACCATGACCTTGTTGTCCCACAAAATATACAGACTCAGGATTAAAAGGACAACCTGAATAGGTGCGGCCTTCTCCACACACCTCACATGATGGTGGTGGGATTTGTACCTGCCGTACCTGCTGCACTTGGCTTTCTACTGATGTGGTTACCAACTTACTGATCACATTCACCAATTGACTAATGTCTGCCCTGATTGTCGCTACACCATCCACCTCTATCTTTCCTGACACCTTTGCTGCTGCAAATCCTCTGCTTGAATCCTGATAATCCTGACTCACAGCAAACATGAGGTTCAAGAGAGCCTCAATTTCATCATAACTTTTGGACAGTATCTATCCTTGTGCAGTAGCGTTAGGCAGTATCTTAGATTTGGGATTCAGACCCTCAATGTGGTTATGCCCAATTATATCCTTAGGTTTCATGTGGTGTGGACAATCCCTCAAGTAACCTTTTTAACGTTCCCATGCTTGAGCTAGTGTTTCTGCATCTCTCTATATGAATCCAGAGATATTTCTTCTTAGCTCTTTAGTTCTTCTTGAAGAGAAAAACCAATTGATGAACTTATTGGAAAGGATCTCCCAAGTGGTGATGGGTCCTGCAGGCTCATTTTGAAGCCTCTCCTTGGCCTCTCTGATAAATGAGAATGGAAACAAATTCAACTTGAAATTTTCATCTGTCACGTTCTGGTAGTGGAAGTTTTCACTCAGCTCTATAAATGTCATCAGATTCCTGTGGGGATCATCGTGCGGCTTGCCTTGAAATTGGAAAGTGTTTTGGACCAACCGCACAGTCCCTTCTTTTAGCTCAAAGTTCCCAGTAATGGCCGGTTTAACAATTGCTTTAGAAGCCTTCTCCAAATTAGGCCTAGATAAATTCATCACTAGAACTCTCTCATTCTCTTCACCTGCTGGTTTCCCTATGTCTTTCATAGCTAAACTTTGTAAGGTTCTTTCTATTTCAAGGTCAAGAGAAGCTAAGGTTGGTCCTTTACTTCTAGTTCTTGGCATACACTAAGGCAAACAACCCTATGAAGTTCAACATAAACAAGAAACAAACGTAAAATACAGACTAGCAAAACAAAATTATAACCTACAAATGATTAAACAATATTCAAGTCCCCGACAACGGTGCCAAAAACATGATGTCACCCAAGCTCACGTGGTCATCAAGTTATATAGGATTGTTAAGTCCATATATCTTACCCATAGGGACTTTCCATTTTAATTGTTAAAAGGTTGTCACTTTGATTTCACTAATCTACGAAACAATAAAAATGAAGATTGGTTTGGAAAATTAAACTACTACAACTTTAAATTTAAAAATAAAAAAAAAATGAATGCAAGCTTGATTGTATTTTGATAATGATGACAAACTAGGGCAATGGAACTTGGTTGGTTTCAAGTTGAGTTTTCCAGACGTAATTAAACTAGCATGGTTCTTCCTGTGGTTGTTAGTTGCAAGTTACTATCCCATTTCCTACCACTATCCCTAGCATCCAAGAACTATTTTATGAACCCTAATGCCTATATCGTTATGGTCATAGGAGAACAATGAAAAAATGATTATACCTACTTGTTTTTCAACTAAACGAGGTTGAAGTGTATATCCCTATCCTCAACAACAACTTCTATCCTAACACAAATGGGTTCAAGGATCTTTGATTTCCCGTTCTGTATTTTTTTTTAACCATTTTGATTCCCTTTCCTAAGTTTAATCGAAAGCCAATAGATTACTTACAAGGTGATCAGCCTCATAAATAATAAATTAAAACAAATAAATACAAACAACCATAAAAGAAGAATCAAAACTAAATTTAATTAATCTGTCAAACAATCAACCATTCACCGTGGCCACAACACTAAAATATGAGTTTAGCCACTCATACACAATGGGAAAAACAAATACTTAGTAATCATCATACGAAAATACAAAGTAAAGAAGAGAAAACCTAGTTGTAGAACCTTGTCTTCCTTCCAAATTGCTTACAAGCTTTCATGAATGAACTACATAATAAAAATGAGTAAAGACTACTTCAAGTAGTCCAAAACTACTCCAAGAAGTCATAAACTATGTAACAAATGAACCTAAGGCTTATATTTAAAGATGAGCCTTCAAATGACGCTTCTGCCCTTCAAGACATGGCTTAAAAATCAGCATTGTTTGCCCTAAAATGGGTTTGGCACGCCGCCACTCCTATACCTCCATAGACTTAGTCAAATTTTCAGCAATTTTTAGCTCCAGTAAGGCCTGGCACTGCCGCCCCAGCCATAGCACCAACCTGAGAATTGTTTCTCTGATGTTTGAGGGTTGGCGAGCACCAGACTTAGATTTTATTTCTTTGAAGTTTCGGACTTGGTGTGGGTGCCAAACATAGCACCAAAACCATCAAATTCTCAAATCTTCATTCCTTGCATCATTTTGAGCCCATTTTGCTTAGTTTCCTACCCAAATCAACTCAAATCGTTTGTTATCACATAAAAAGCAGACATGCATGAATTTAAGAATAAATTAAGGGTTATGAACTCAAACATGATTAAAATAGGTAAAAATATGGCAAAGGGGCATGAAAATATGCCCAACAACACCATACTCATCACACTCATTACAGACATTCTCAATCACTGGGCTCTGAGCCAGAACAGAGGAAATAGGGTGAGCTCTGAAGTCTGAACGAACAATTTGAGTATCCCCAACTGCACCTGATTGTCATTTTTTCTGTCGGACCCCCAGCTGACACCTGTATGGTGGACTGAATAGGGCGCCTAGAGAAATCCTATGGTGCTGAATCCCTAGCATAAGAACTACCAAAGGAACTCACCCTCCACTCCTTCTTCTCGACGTTCCTTGCATATCTCTCCTATCTCACCCCTTCCACGGGCTTCACATACTCCACCACTTCTATGAAGGTCTTACCTGAGGAGACCATCTGAAGAGGTGATACCTGGAAACCCACGTTCAGGCCTTTAACAAACTGCCTAATCCTCTCCTCCTCCATGGGCAGTAAACGTAGAGCATACCTGGACAAGGAATGAAATCGAGCCTCATATGCTGCAAGAAATGAGTTCCCTTGCTCAATGGTGGTGAACTCATCCCATCTCTTGTCCTTTAGAGTGCGGGGAACATACTTTTCCAAAAATGTGGAGTAGAACTAGATCCAAGTCAATGATGGTGACCCCACTGGTCTGCATTCTACAAAAGCTCTCCACCAGAGGTTGGCATCCCCCATCAATTGAAAAGTAACAAACTCTACTCCATACATCTCTACCGCCCCCATCTTGTGGAGCCTCTCATGATAGTCATGATGAACTCATAGTGTCCTCCGTCTCAGTGCCATAGAAACTGGTAGGCTTTATCTTGGTGAACCTCCAAAACAGGCCATGCTCCTCACCTGTTATCACCGCTCCCACTACCAATCTGGGGAACATGATAGCTTTTGATAAGTCATCAATTCGAGGAGCCACAGTAGCTGCATGTTGTATCCCTCACTAGTACACCGCAAGAGGATGGTGCTGCTCCATTAACTATGAGGCCACTTAGGAGATTAAGGACCTGAGCCAGAACCTCAGAGGATGCTGGATTGGCAGGAGCATCCTGCTAGTCGGAACTTCAACTTCAACAACTACCTGCTCCTGTACTGTTGGTGGCGCGGGAGATGCGGACCTCTCCTTGACTAGAGCAGGAGCACAAGTCCCTCCTCTAGAAGAAGCAGGTCTCTGTCCATGACCTCTACCCCTTCCTCTTCCACGAACTACGGCTACCACTATTTGTTCGGGTGCTGCGTCTCTGTTATCATTTGAGTTTTCACCATTTGAGAAGGAATGAAGAAAAGTTGTTAGATACCAATTTGGATCACATGATACCAATTAGAATCAAGTAATCGCATGAAAGGAAAAAAGAAGGGAGTTTTCCTAAAGTCCTGCAGCCTCTCAAAGATAAGTTACAGATGTCTCCGTATCGATCTACGAGACTCTACTAGACCCGTCTTAGTGCAATAAGATCAACAAAACTAGGGCTCTAAAACCAACTTTGTCACGACCCAAATGGTTGTGATTGGCACCCACTTTAACCCCTCGATGGGCGAACCAATGATTCTCAATACGTATCCCAAAATGAGTAATCAGAAGGAAAACATTTGATATAATAATTTGGAGCAACCTTCACAACAAGAATAATCATCTTCAATAAAAAGAAAAAAACATCGAAAATAAATGTCAATACCAAATTATCATTACACCAGGCATCTGCTTACAACTCTAAGGATGATTAAATCTAAAACACAAAAGAAATAAATATCTGGAAAGGAAGGACATCTTCAATGGGAGAGTGATACTGCCTCCTTGGTCTGGTCACCTTTCAAATAAATTGTTGCTGCTTTATAGGTGAGGATGTGAGGAAATTCCTGGTTCTAACTCTGCACTCAAAAAAGAAGTGTAGGACTAAGGTCAGTATAATAAACGATACTAGTAGGCATCACTATCTGACCTTACATAAAATTGTGTAGACATAGTGTCATACCCCGAAAGCCTAAAGATCAGACCCAAGAGTTGAAATGGAGAAAACTATAAATCTGGCACCAGGTCATAGAACGTGTCGCTCTATGACCCGTTGAGTAGACCACAAGTTGTGAAGAGACTAGTGGTGAGGAACAAGGCTTGAGTTGGAAATTTTGGATTTTGAAGTACCTACAGACCTAAACACGAGTTGTGGTTAGTTCCCACGACTCGTTGAGTCAGGCGTGGGCAATGGTTGGGAAAGGTGAAGAAAAGGTTGGCAGTGTACCCTACAGTTGGTCAACATGAGTCGTGGTCAGTTTTCTGAACAACCTCAGCAACATGAGTGGTGACCATGAGTTGTGGTCACTAGTAACGACTTGTAGGGTCCTCTGTGGCGAGCCCCAGATGATTTATTGGACAGTGCACACGACGACTAATGCCACAAGTCATGGTCTTGGGTAACGATTCATCCAGTCTCTCTTGGAGACTGGTAGTCAGCTATTTCCTGCGAATTTAATAAGGGCTTTTTCATAATTCCTATGATCCTAGGGCCTAAACTACATCATTTTAAACTACGAGTGATTACTTTTAAGAGGGGAAAGTTCATTCTAGGCTCATTCTGATTCATGCATGCAGGTTGAAGGCTTAGAAGGTGATCAAGCTTAGGTTCTCTACAAGATTTTCTTCAATTTTCATTGGGCAATCAAGGGAGTGGTTAAATCATCCATCCAGGTATGTAGGGTTATGAATGGGTGAATTTGTTCACACTCATGCCCAATCTCTCCCAATTCATGAAATTCTATTGAGTACTTTATGGGGATAAACTATCCCAATTCATATGAAATTCTTATGATCCATCCACGGGTTGATTTCCTTTATTTATCAAGTTATATTCTATGAATCATGGGCAGATTTTACAACTATTTCACTTATAAAATTATGGGTTTAAATCACTACAAACTATGCCCAATTATGCATGTTTTATGAAAGTTCAAGTTATGAGTCTACTTTGATGTTGAAGTTTATTAACCCATTATGATTTATTATTTATGAGATGATTCCTCTCATATTCTCATCATGAATTTATGAATATCAAGTAAATACATGTTTTACAAGTATGCATGAACCTCATGATCTATGATTTATGATTATGGCCGACTCGCGGGCCTTATTTCATGGCTAGTTCACGTATCTTCAAGCATGCTTATGATTATCATGATTTAACTAGCCCATGAATTTCCTGTATGTTATCCCATGAGCACTATATATGTTTTGGGAGTAATATTTAACACCGAGTAGATTTAGAGCTTAGGTTTCTCCTAGAATCTCAGAACTACGTGCCACTGTAGGTCACGATGGGACCTCCTTTGAGACTTTCCCCCTTTTCCCCAAATGTGCCTTCATGAGTGATATCACGCCCTTTCATGGTTCTACCCTTGGCAAGGTACGAACTCCCTATGGACTAGGGATTTACAGGTCGGGCTCTATGTTTGCTCATATGGGGTATGTCGATTATAAGAATCTCCCATTGTTCTTCATGATTTATGCATGTTTATGTTTATTGTACTTTGGCTCAAGTCATGTTTAAAGAAGATTTTCTCCTATTATTATGATTATGACTGATTTACGAATGTTTTGAAAACCTTGAGCCTTATGTTACATTATGATATTTATGTTATGAGCATGTTGTCCCACTCTTATGAACTTTTATATATTTTAAATGTTTGTTTTACTTACCTTGCATACTTGGTACATTCCACGTACTAACCACATACTTTATGTTATATCGTTTTATGATACAAGCCCCGATCATCAGATTCAACCCCTTCATTAGCCAGTTCCAGGGTTAGCATCCATCTTTGTGGTGAGTACTCATCTCCCGATGGCCATTCGCTTTCAGATATCAATGTTCTTTTAGTTTTCAGACTTGTCGAGTTAGTTGGGGTTGTTGTCCCATCAACCCATCTTTATGTAGAAGCTTTCAGACAACAATTAATAATCAGCTCGTCATGTATTGTGTGGATTTTGCTTTAGATGTTATGTATTCTAGAGTTCCTCTATGTTATTATGTTAAGTCTTCCACTTTATTTGATCGAGTAAGATGTATGTTCATGCCATGGGTCGACTTGAATTCTCTTGGGGCTTCTTGTCCCGTGTCTCGATCTGAGCCTATGTTCGGGTCATGACATATTACAAGAATAATATAAAACAAGTCTTTAACATTTTACAGAAGTACATAAACCATTTCAAGTACACTAGCTCTACCTAGGTGACAATCGGCCTGCTCACTGGATTGGGCCTTTCGCTGCTGCAATCACTTGACCACTGCAGCAGTCTCGCCACAACGGAAGAAATTTCACTGCAGCGGTACTACCTTAGGTAGTATCTTGACTTAGCTGCACCTTCATCAGTTGATTAGTTCACCAATGCAACAGAGTCAACAATTCACATACTCTACAAATCAATTCAAATATCGCACAAGTATAAGCAATAATAAATACGAATATTTATCACTTACAAATACAACAGGTAATTACAAGAAAAATCCGCTCAACATTTACCAGCATTGTGACTATGTCACACTTAGAATCAGATTCATGTACTTCGTTTCAAATTACATAAACACAGTCTATAATTTCCACAACCACTTAACACATTCTTCATTCAGTATTACATATGATTGCAAACGTAACATAAAAAAAGAAAAGAGCACACGCCTCCGCCATACCACCATAAACACTCAGTGCACAAAATTAGTGTACAAACATGCCAAAGGGTCTTATTTCTTCCCTTCCAGTCATGACCTATAGGGGACTCTAGAAATTTATGTACTGTACCGGCATGGTACCCTCTCCCACTCATATGCTCTTCCGGATGCTCCCCTCGGACACGAGCCACTCAGCAATATCGCTCGCTTGGATGCTCCCATCGGGTACAAGCTACTCATCTCAGGATACTTTTACTATCCAAAACATTTTTCATCCATTGAATCTAATAGGTTACCACCCACATACACACACACACACACATATATATATATATATATGTTTCAACACTTACAAGTCTACATTCCACTCCCTTACTTGCACAAGCACAGATCATCAATTCACATTTATAGCTTCTTAAAAGAAATTCACTTCACAATTCCATGAAATTTTCACAACAGTTCATAATCATCTCATATTAACATGATCTCCACTATTTATTCAGATAAACCATTTTACAACAAATGATGTCCGAAGACCCATCTCATAACATTATCACACATGCATACAAATCATTATACAGGGTCTAACCCTCTAACCATAACCTACTTTCAATATTCAAAGATAACAATTAAGCTACTCTACGGGAACCTTTCCCTTCCTCAAAGCTTCTAAATGCTTAAAATCTATACAATATAGAGTAATTCATTACTTACTCTTTACTTATGAGTCTCATTAGATAAAACCCTCCCTTTTTAGGGCACTTTAACAGTAAAATCCTTCCATTCAACCTAGTTCTAGGTCTCCATCCTCGTCTAACCCATAATTATTAGCAAGAAAGTCCTTGGGATGCGATTATTACCCATAAACCTTTAATCTAACCATCCCATTTCACCCCCCGACCAACCCTAGTTTATCAACCTAGGTTTCTAAGATTAGAATTCCATTATTAAAAGATCCCCCATGATTTCTACAATTGTCCATAACTATTAAAGGGGCAAGGGATCAAGAAACTCACCTTAGGGTATCAACTCTTTTCTCTGGAGAAGAAATCATTCATACCTTGTTCTCTTATGTTTTGGAAATAATGGGATATAACCCCCAGAGTTCCCACTTAAAACCCACTTCTGATTCCCGTCGTCCGCTGTAGAAGACCCGCTAAGGTAGATCCGGTAATTAATTCCCCGATCCATTACGACGGGACTCCAGCCATCACCATGTCTCACTGCAGTGGGCATTCCATCGTTGCAGGGTTCCCTTGAACCAGTAACTACCCAATTTCGATCAGTTTTAAACTTAGATTATTTCACGGCTTTTTCTATCCTTCTCTTAGCCTATTTCTAGCACTCCTAGTCCATTCCCTTCCCGTAACAACATTCGAGTCGTTACATCTTCGTGCCTTGATCATGTAGAATAATTTTGATATCTTATATGATTGTAGATGAGATTTGAGAAGCTCAATGTCATAATTGTCATGGTGAGAGTTAAGGGTAATTGAGATAATCAATGTTTGCTTATGTGGTGTCATATGTTTTGACCTAATTAAATACTTGATGAACTGTGCTGATGATTGATGATTTATATACCTTGTTGAGTGGTCACCTAAGTTGACTGAGTGAAATTGCATATTAACTATGCTACTTATTGTTGATTCATTACTTCTTTCTAAATGGTTACATGAGTTGACAAAGTATAATGAGAACTTTATGATGAGGATCCGTGGTTGATAAATGGGTTTGCTCGAGTTGTCATACGAGTTGACTGGTTAATATCATGGTGCATATGTTGATGAGTGATGGATAATAGATTCTTATACTGTGGTCAACGTGAATGAGATTGTTGGTATAACTTACCCTGAGATAAGAGGCTCGTGTCTGAGGTGAGCATTTGAATGAGCGAAATTGTACATGTATGAGTACTTAGATATTAGTGGCTCATGCCCGAGGTGAGCATCCGGGCGAACAGTATGAATGGGTATACAGACAGGTATGACTAAATGTTTATACAGCTGGGTGTACGAATATGAGTACACGAATAGGTATGATGAGAGGTTCATACGGTTGGGTTTACAATACATGGAATTTTAGAGTCCCCTGTAGGCCATGACTAGAAGGGAAGAAATAAGACCCTCTGGCATGTGTGTACAGTGATATGATGAAGGCATGTGTCCGGCACAACACTAATGATGTGGTTGTGAAAGAGAGTTGTACAGGTATGTCATGATATATATATGGTTGTGAGACAGAGATCGGTACAGGTATGTTATGATATACATACGGCTGCGTGACAGAGTTTAGTGGAAGGTATGAGATCGATGTGTGTACTAATATTTGATGAGATGAAATTAATGATGATAGGTTTATTTACCGTGTGTTCAATGTGAATGTGATCTGATGCATAATTATGTCTTACTTGTATTGTAAGTCTTGGTGTTTGATGAAATTGATTATGTATGAGTTAATATTTGCGTGCACAATCATGGAGTAAATATGATTTACGTATTGTTGCTAGGTTACTCCTGATTGTGAGAATGTTTGCTATAAGTTTTGTGTTATGTTAGGCCTTGTGTAATTGATAAGGTGTTGAAAGAAGTAAGGTTGCCAATGAAGTCGAGTTACTTCCTAGAGCAGTACCACTACAGCTATAGAATTATTGTTGTGGCGAGACTGTGGTAGGGTCAAGTTACCACTGCAGCGAGGCCTAAACAGTGTGCAGAACAACCTTTGTGGCTAAGATGGATAGAGAAATACGAATGCATGGTTAAATAATTGTTGTGAATAAAGAGTAAAGAAATTGTCTTGGTAAATTATTGAGTAGGTCGATGATGCCTACCAGTACATGTGGTGTACTGATACTACTCTTGCTACACCTTTTTGGGTATAGGTTGTGGCAGGTGAATTGCAGTTTCATGAGGGATTCGAAATTCCAAAGCTCG
Organism: Datura stramonium; assembly: GCA_018107945.1. Classification (NCBI taxonomy): domain Eukaryota; kingdom Viridiplantae; phylum Streptophyta; class Magnoliopsida; order Solanales; family Solanaceae; genus Datura; species Datura stramonium. Next base: position 87,368 of record JACEIK010003522.1, on the reverse strand, counting down.
AAGACCTCTGTGACATGGAACAGTACTTTAAGGCTGTTCATGCCCCTTTTGATGACTGATTCAGGCAGCAAACTGAGTTCTCCCCCGTGGAGAATATCCATGAGGGAGAGACATGTATACTTCCTTTTTTGGAAAATGTTAAGGCTTTATGAGAATTTTTATGAAAGCCTTTCATTTGCGTCCCAACCCCTTCGCAGGGGTACCTTCCCTTTTAATTGAGAAAAGGACTCGAAATTGACTCCCCTCGATTTGAGATCTGAAAGAAGGGTATGGAGTTTATCCAAGGAATGTGGCGCCCACCTGCGCTTTGTGCAGAACTGAAACCTTAACGCAACCGACTAACGAGGCTATACTCAGCATCAGCTTCTGCATTTCTTTTGCAGGCGAAGCTGTGTCTTTTTACTTGTCAGTATTCTAAATAAAAATCTTGTACCTGTCTAGAATAGATCTTGGAGAGTCAAGGTTCTTGGGGAAGATTTTATTAAAATTTTAAAACGATATTAATTTATGCAAATAGATGAGTCTTGTAAATATTTTTATATACTGTTCAAAAAGGGGTTCTCTTATTGAGTTAGAGTCAATGTAGGTGTCCATACGACCTGCCCATTTGAGTCGTGACATAATGTCTTTAACCTTATTTTGTTTACATTATGAATTTTAAAAATGTATTTTGAATA
>JACEIK010003522.1:0-85513 GCA_018107945.1 Datura stramonium | reverse complement strand
GTAATTATATAACAACTAATTCAATTTTTCCCTAATTTATTTAAAATCTAGTCATTTTGTTCTTAATTGTAACGACGCATCCGACTGTTATAACATTCCGACCACCTAAAAATTGGTGAATTTAATTTTTTTTGGAATTTGAAACAAATTCCCAAGAGACGAAGGGTGTGCGATGAGTCAATTCGAATAGGGTTGGTCATATTCGGGTGGACCCAGGTGGGTGTTTGCCGTGGTGGGATGTATTCCAACATAGAGAAACCGCTGTAGCGGTAAGGGTACTCGCTGCACCATGTGACGCGGACCAAAATCCCATAATGTTGTTCCGATTAGGATTTTGAAAACCTAGTCTCTTAGGAGGGATTAATAAGAACGCCCAAAAATAGAAAATAGATCTTTGGAAAAATGAAAGGGACCAAGAGGTTAAGATTCCATCTCCATAGCTAGGAACTCTAGCAAGAAATCAATAGAACGATGTAGCCATGCAACTGGGAATGTCTAGATGATAGCTTGGCTCCCAGATAGGCTATATTTTACTCGCTCTTGCATTAGACTTTGATTAGCTAAACATATACGTGCATATGGTTGATATGCTTTCGATAACTAGGATCGTAAATTAAATACACTATTATCTGTAATCGAAATCGTTGAGATCCTCAAGATGAGCGAATTAAAAAAGGGGTAGTGATATCCCTATAATGAGAAAACCCCTAGGGGAAAGATTGCAATAATAAATGGTCCATGCTTAAGCGTGTATGAAAAATCAAATCAACGGTAAGTAGATTAACTTTCGGGTGTTGTCGTTAAAATACTTTCTTGTGTATAAATTAAGGAATCATCCTTTCTGAATTGAAATGTTGGATGATTAATCACATATATCATGTTTATAAGATGCAAATAACTGAATGGTTTATAGATTATGATAGAATGTGAGTTGAAGTCGTGAATTAGGGTAGTTATACTCTACGTAATGACTTGAATGTGTTGTGGTTAATATTGTATTATTTGGATTTATGAATATTATTCATGTTAATGGTTGCACTGTGAAAAATTATTTGTCAAAATAAGCTTGATATGATGTTGCTTTCATTAGGATGGGCATGATAGAGAATGAGACCCTAGATGTAGAGAAACAAAACATAGAAGAAGTTGGGATGAAGACTGGTTGTAGTATTGCAATGTGCTAGTAGATACTTGTATTGCTAGTAGTACTGCTACAACGGTTATTGTACTGTTGTAGTGAGACCGCTATAACGGTAGTGATGCCGCTGCAGTGGAGCCCAAACCAGCGAGTGGACTAAGTCGTAATTTCTTATAACGTGCTAATGCAACTACTATTATTAATGGTTGAGTAAGAGATTGGGTTCGGGATTATGCATGTAATTGTATTTGTTGATGTGTATACTTAACTCTTTTGTGTGTGAGTTATTTTGTTGTACTATGTTGTGCATCTCGAGATTGAGAGGCGAGTTGGTATTGAACAAACATGTGACTGTGACAATAGATGTGATGAGTTGGTAATTTACCAACTCACTAGGCTCTTAAACATGAGTTTTTTCTTAGTCTTTAGGCCATTTAGGTGGATTTTATGCCCTTTTTTCTTGATCTTTGCAGGTACTTAACTTGAATAGAAAAGTCATGAAATTGAGGCAAAAGCATGGTAAAAATGAGATAAGGACCGGCTGAAAGCAGTTTGCCACTGTGCTGAGGAAGATTGGCCACCAGAGAGCCGCGGATCAACACAAGAGAATTGTCGATGCTAATGCAAAAGTGCTCTGGAACTTACTAGCCATGGGCTATGATCGACCGGTGAACCGCCAGCGAATCACAAGTGACACCCGTCAGCAAAAGGGCAAAAATGTCCAGCTTTGGAAAAGAGGAAAAAGTATGTACCCTTTTTTTGTAAATCTCAAAAAGGAACTGAACCTTCCATTATTCCATATAAATTTTCATTATTCTATTCCATTGTCTTGTGTTGAATTAGAGAGAAGTAGAGAGAGAAACAACCATCTTCTTCTTATACAAGGTAGAAAACTCCATTGGAGATAAAACTCTTGCTCAAATTTTCTTACTCAATTTGTGAATTGATATTGAATCATTAGTGAATGCAATGTCTTTATCTACTTACATGAGTAGCTAAATTTCCTGTTAGGGGTGTGCCAATGATTGGTTTTGATTTAAATTGGGTGTTATGTATTTGAACATATATTTACTCAATTGGTATAATTTTAGTGTTTCCTATGAGTTTTAATCTAAATACTCATATTTGCAAATGTGGGTTGTGTTTTCTTACTTAAATTTTGCTTGAAAAACGAATTTGAAGTATGGGTGGGGAAATACTAATGGGTAATTGGGTGTTGATCATGTGGGGTTGGGCTAGACATACTCAAAATCCATTAACACACACCTATTGAGAATCAAATCAAGAAATAGTTGATTCTTACCCAAGTTGATATGGTTGTTGTGAAAAGAACTTTCGGATTTGAGAAAACCCAAGGTTAAGGCATCTAATTGATTGAGAAACGTAGGATGGTACCTTTTCCACTACTAAGTATACTATTGGGTAAGTCTAGGAGATATTAGCAATCCCAATTCGATGAAGTCCCTATCAATATCACACCCCTAGTAGTCTCTCATTTACTATTTTCTACGCTTTGCCCCTATTTTCGTGATTGAATTCCTCTTTTGATTGACAAATTGTGATATCCCCAATTTTTACTTTATTGCTTTTGAAACATTGTTGCAAGTTACTTTAATTTGATAGACAACTATTGTTTGATATACTAACATTCCTTGTGGGATTCAACCCCGACAACCGTCGGGTATATTTATTTTGTCAACGATCGTTTCTACTCTCTCGCTAAGAGGAGTGAATTTGTATGTTATCAAGATTATACAAAAGGAAAATCATTGATATAATGGTAAATGTGAGTCCTAGAGCAAAATGCGAAGAACTTAGATTAATAAGTTAATACAATCAGACTCTGAATAAGGATTATACACAAGAGTGGTTCATGCCCGAGGTGAGCATCCAAACGAGCGTTATGAGAGAGTACACAGATAGGTATAGCTAAAAGACCATGCAGCTGGGTGTATGAATATGAGTACGCAGACAGGTACAATAAAGGACTCATATGGCTGGGTATACAGTACATGGATTTCTAGTGTCCTCTACAGGTCATGACTGGAAGATCAAGCATTAGACCCTCTGCATGTGTGTACAGTGATGTGACGGAGGTGTGTGCCCGACATATTACCGATTGTATGATCGTGAGACAAGATTGTGCGGGTATGGTTTGATATATATACGTCTAAAAAGACAGAAAGGTACAGGTATAAAGTGTGATGTAGAATATACCGACATGATTTGGGTTTGAGGTAAGAACCATGTTTGGGATACCGTATATGGCTATACAGTCCAGGTGTGATATCTTGTGGTATTTTTGTGGTATGAAGACAGGTACGTTCATGTACTTAAATATTTTGGAAAATAGACTCCCTTGGTAGGTGTTGATGACTTATTTTGTGTACTTGAATTAGTTAATCTGTATTTGTGAATTAAATGTTGTTGTAAATAGTCTGGAGGGACATGGAATATGTTATGACAGCTTTAAACAAAGGTAGTGATTTACCGCAAGATAGCAATTAGAGTTATTTATTGTATGTACCTCACTAAGAAGAGTCGGGAAATCCTATGCATGTTAAGTAGATTAAAAAATGATAATGGACGGACTTAGTCAACCATAGGGAAGTGGTAAAAGAGGTAGATGTGTTATAGAATTATATGGCAGAATAGAGCATAACTAGATTAGGAAAATTGGCTACAGATTGATTGGAATAGCGTTGTAGTGGGTACATAACCGCGGCAGTGGGACCAGTGTGGCGGTCTTAGTAAGCGCATCAATGGAATAACAAGGAGGCAAATTAGTGATAAGATGGTGGCTAGAATTGTACGGTAATTTTGCAAACCTTGATGAGACCTAAGAAAAGAGAATATTGTTATCGAAATTAATGAATGGTTGTATAAGTTGGATAATTGTTCAATTTAATGACATTGATTGTATGATGATTGTTATGCTGTTGTGTTAACTAACCTTAGTCGGTTGATGATGCCTTACCGGTATGTGTGGTGTACTGATACTATTTTGCTACACCTTTTTTGGTGTAGGTTATGGAAGGTTTGAAGTCCTTTGATTGGCGTGGAGTTCTCAGCATCAACTTCCTTGTTCTTCTTTTCAGACGAAGCTATGTCTTTTGTCTTGTCATGTATTCAATTAGAGCTCTTGTAACTGTCCAGACAAGATCTTGGGAGAGCCATGTTTGATAAATCTTGTAGTGTACTTTTAAAGTTAGTATCGATTAGTGAGAATTACGAATTTTTTTGGATTTTGATTGTAATTTTCCGCAAGGGTTCTCCTAACGAGTAGAGTCGACGTAGGTTCCCGCACAACTGCTTATTTGTGGTCGTGACATTAATTGTGTCAATGTTAGCCACTTTCAATCAATTTGGCTATATTTTAAATGAATCCTCCCCATTTATCCAATCGAGAATCCACTTGGGCGACCCATAACCCGATCCAAATTCCATAAGAAATCTCATCCGTCCATCATAATTGATCAATGGACCATACTAATCCACCCACTTCTTTCTTTTTCAATTACCCTAATACCCTATTCCAAAAAACACTCTCATTTTTCTCACAACTCTACCGCCGCACAGCCCTACGCTCTCTCTCTCACACTATACACAAGACCTTGGAAATACACCACTGTTCTCTCCATCACTAGCCGGTGTACTATTGTAGACAACCACCATACCACCACTTCTTCAGTGGACCACCGAAGCCACAAGCAAACACATCGATGAAGTTGCACACCATCTCCCTCTCTTCTCTCTTCTCTTCTCTTCCACCATTCCATGAACTCTTCTCTCTCCTCCTACTCTTTGCAATAGGCCATGAAGGCGTCTCCGCCTAGTGAACATCACCAACAGACCCGCATAATCTCCCTTTTCTATTTTTCCGCCGTCTCACTTCTTCGACGAAGGTAGTGGTGCTCCGGTGAAGGTAGTAGTTCTTCAGTGATAAAAGAAAAGGGACACAATGATGGCTCTCCATAATCAAACACACATTCGGACCGTGACAACTTCAATGTTATGAAGGATTCTCACTAATTTGTTTATGGTTTGGTCTTTTATCATATCAGTTGGTTATATTTTAGCCCTACTATAAAATTCTCTCTTAACAGACCATATATTTTGTGCAAATTAGTATCATGATTTTTTAGGTGAAATGACATGGTATTGTGAAGTTTCTTGCAGCCTCAAAATCCCATGGATGATTCAATTCGTGGATTTGTCAAAATTGGTTCTATATCTGTCTTACATATTTAAGTTATATATGCTTACATTTTTTTGATTTGTTAAAAATGATTCTATATCATGTTCTTGTAACACCTCAGAACATTCCTAGACCAAACTCAGAATTTGCATGGAAAACCAGGGAAAATTGAAAATTTATGTCTTAGAATGATCGAGACAATGAGTCATTTTCAGAAGCAATGATCCATTGACTGAGTCATTGTGAGTCTGCCAGTAGGCTTTCGAGAATCAACTAGACGTGGAATGACCCGTGGTGAGGAGTAAAAGGTCATCCTACCATACGTGGTATGCCCAGCTCAGAAATTTGTTAGGCCCTTTCAAGGAACCCACGAGTCAGACGAGAAGTCATTGTCTGATGTAACGACTCATAGAGTGACTCGTTAGTTGGAGTCCAAAGTGCTGTTGAAAATCTCTTTCTAGTGAAAATGAGTGGAAACAATGACCTGTTTTATCACCCAACAAGTCATTGTTTCCATCCGTGACTATAAGTCTAGAAATCCCTCAGATCTTCCAATGGTGACGACGAGCAGATACAATGACCCATTGATTCAGCCAACAAGTCGTTGTGTCGTCCGTTAGTGAGGGGGTCCATTTTTTGTCAAAAACCCCTCCAAAACCACAAGAAGAAAAAAAGACCCATTTGTTCATCCAATGAGGTATTGTCCCCTCTCGTTGTCTATTTGCATTGAGCCCAGACTTTTTGGCCCAAGACCAATGACTGGTCCAAAGGAGTCATGGTGTCAACCAATGACTCGTTGTGTGACTCGTTGAATCTCAACGATAGTTTTTCCTGATTTTCTTTCAGGAATGTTTCTGTAACTTCCCACCTTTTTAACCACTATACTATGTCATTTTGGGCACGTTTAATAGAGAATTAAAGGAGTTGATCGACGTATTTCTCACATTCTTTCTCTCAACTCTCAGACTCAGTGCAAAGAAGTTCTAGACAGGCATCTCAAAGCTAAGCTAGGGCTTCCAGCTTTCTTCAAGACTTCTCTAGATTTCTTCTAAGGATTTTACTCCATGTATGTGGGAATTAAACAAGGGAATTGCCCTTCCTTTGCACCCCAAAAACCCTTTTGTGAGTTCCTTATTAGTTCTAGGCCTAAAGATCAGATATAGGGTTAATTTTCAGTCAAACTCTAAATTTCGTGTATATTGTAGTTCTTATGAATTCTTACTATGTTTTCGTTATTCACTAAACATGTTGTTACTCTCTTCACAAAATGTGTTATAGCCCTAGTTCTATAAATGCAGTAAAATTGGTCTTGCATAGTTGACTAGACATTATTGTTGCTTGACTTTGTTAGTTCTTGAATTTCCATGTTTCTACCATCATGTTAGTTCACAGTCAGTTTGCATACTAGTCTAGTCTCATTCAAGAATAAGCATTTTTCAGTTTCTTTTAGTAAGTCAGCTGATCAGTTTGAAATAGTTAGATCTTGAGGAGTTCAGTTCAGTAATACTCCTTAGTCTCAGTTATCAATTAGTTCTTTATATGGTTATGACGTTTCAAGATAAGCAGCTATGACTAGTCTTAGAACCATCAGTACCAATTATCAGTTAGTTCTTTAGATGGTTAAGACGCTTCTCGATAAGCAGCTCTTACTAGTCTTAGAAAACCAATTTTCAATTATTCGGTCCTACAATCTCCCAAGTTACTTCCAAATAAGTATTCTTGACTTAGTCCAGGACCCCATCTTCGAGCTATCAGCTTAGTAGTCAGGTTAGGACTATCCATTGGGAGTAGTTCTTAGCACCAAGCGGACCGGGGTTCCAGCGTACCCAGGTTTCCAGAACTATATTGCCACCATGGGTTATTAGCCCAGTGGGCCCCAGACTTGTGATCACCTAGCTCAGCCACTATACCCTGGCAAGGTACAGTGGGCTTTCTCCGATGGGGTGTATACATTGGACTTCACGTATAGCTCACGTGGTTATATATCGGTTATAGACTTTCCCACTTGTCGGTAAAAATCTCCCCCGTTGTTCCACATGATTTATGTATGATTATGACTATATACTTTAGCTCAAGTCATGTTTAATAAAGCTTTTCTCTCGTGAGAATGATTATGAATGATTTATGAATGTTTTGAAACTTGAGCCTTATGTTACAATATAGTATTTATGTTATGATATTGTTGTCCTACTCTCACGCACTTTTATGTATTTTAAATTTTTGTTTTACTTACCTTCCATACTCGGTACATTCCACATTACTGATTTATGAATGTTTTGAAACCTTGAGCCTTATGTTACAATATGGTATTTATGTTATGATATTGTTGTCCTACTCTTATGCACTTTTATGTATTTTAAATTTTTGTTTTACTTACCTTCCATACTCGGTACATTCCACGTACTGACCACATACTCTCTATTGTATCGTTTTATGATACAAGCTCCGATCTTCAGCCTCTGCCCTGCCATTAGCCGATTCCAGTGTTAGCATCCAGCCCAGTGATGAGTCCTCATCTCCCGAGGACCATTTTTTATCAGATATCTTTGCACTTTCAGTATTGAGACTTGTCGGGTTAGTAGGGGGTGTTGTCCCATCAACCCATCAGTTATGTAGAGGCTTTCAGACTATATGTAGAAATCAGCTCATCATGTATCATGTGATTTCCGACTTTGACGTTATGTTATGATGAGATTTCTATTATTTTTATTATGTCAAGTCTTTCGCTTTATTGATTGAGTTAGATGTATGTTCATGCCATGGGTCGACTTGGAGTCTCTTGGGGTTCCTTGTCCCATGTATTGATCCGAGCCTATGTTCAGGTCATGACAAACTTGGTATCAGAGCAATAGGTTTAAAGTGTCCTAGGATGTCTAAAAGCCGCATTAAATAGTCTTTTTCATGGGTGTGAAGCACGCCACACTTATGATGAAGAGGCTACGAAACATTTAGAAAGTATTCCCTTCTTTCATGATCTCATGTCATGCGATGAAATGTGTATCTACCTTTCTAACTCGTGCGATATACGTTTCCAGAATCATGCCTCCACTTCGAGCAACGGAAGGAGAAACGGAAACGGTCATGAGAACGGCAACGTAGAGGGGAACCATTAGGCCCCACCAGCCCATGAGGAGCATGCACTAGAGCCGGCCGCCCACGCTGAATTAAAGGCAGCCATACAGATGCTAACATAGGCCTTGACCACCCAGATCAATCAACAGGCAGTGGCGCACTTCCCTAAGAGAGGGAATCTCGCTGCGGTTCGATTCAGGGATTCTGTAAGGATGAACCCACTAGGGTTCCTTAGGTCGAAAGTAGATGAGGACCCACATGAGTTCATTGATGAGCTTTTGAAGATCATACAGGTCATGGGGGTGGAAAATGGGGAGTGCGTTGACTTGGCCTCTTATCAGCTAAAAGGGGTTGCGCATAGCTATTTCAAACAGTGGAAAGACAGTAGGGTAGTGGGAGCAGCACTTATCGATTGGGATGAGTTTCATGCCTCCTTTCTAGATCGATTCTTCCCTTGTGATATGAGGGAACTAAAAGCGACTGAGTTTGTGAATCTGAAGCAGGGAAACATGTAAGTTTAGGAGTCTCTTTGGAGTTTCAATCATTTATTCAAGTATGCGCCAGAGTTAGTGGAAGATGAGAGAGCTCCGGTGAGCAGATTTGTACATGGAGTGGCAGACTACCTGGATAAGGATTGTAGGATCACCATGCTGTATCACGACATGGATTTTCCTCACATAGTTTTAAATACCCAGTAGATTGAGGTGGTGTATCGGAGGGCGAGAGTGGCCAAGAGAGCCAGGACAGACGGTTATGGGACTTCTCAGCCTAGATCGGGGGGCAGACATTGCTGAAAGTCTTATCACAAGTCTTTTTCTCCAACACCATCATCAGCTAGTGCACCATCTAGACCACGGGGTGATAAGAGGAGCAGGGCCTCATATTCGAGGGGCCAGGGTAGCATGCAGATCGAGCGCACCTTCCAAACTTGTGCAAAGTGTGGCAAGAATCACACAGGAAGGTGTTTAGTTGGCTCAGACACTTGTTTCGGGTGTGGCAAACCCGGACAAAAACTCATGGATTTCCATTCAGCAAGATTAGGGGGTGGTGGAGCCCGTAAGCAAGCTGCTAGCTCAGCAGCTCCAGCAGCACGTCCCTCCCAGCAAGGTGCTTCAACTAGTTCAGCTGGCGGTTAGCGCTAGAACATATTTTTTGCCCTTGCATTCTAACAGGAGCAAGAGACTTCCCTCAATATGGTTACTGCTATATTATGAGTTTTCCATCTTGATGTATATGCTTTGTTATATCGAGGGGATACCTTGTCTTTTGTTACACCTTATGTGGCTAGTAGTTTCGGAGTCCGTTTAGAAATCTTATCGAAACCCTTCTCAGCCTCTACTCCAGTGGGTGTTTCAGTTGTAGCTAGATGGCTCTAGAAGTTGCCCGGTCACAGTCCTTCAAAAACTCACCTCAGCAAATCTAGTAGAGTTAGCCATGATTGATTTGGAGGTTATCCTCGGCATGGATTAGCTATTTGCATGTTATGCCTCCGTTAATTGTAGAACTCATGTGGTAGAGTTCAGATTTTCGGGTGAGCCAGTCTTGGAATGGAAGGGTAGTTCTGCTGTGCCTGTAGGTCATTTAATTTCCTATCTTAAGGCTAGAAAGATGATTTCTAAAGTTGTGTGTACAATTTAGTTACGGTTAAGAATGCCAAGTCCGATACCCCAACTATCCAGTCAGTTCCGGTGGTATGTGAGTATCTAGAAGTGTTCCCAGATGATTTATCGGGTATTCCTCCTGAGAGGGAAATCGATTTTGGTATTGACACCGTACCCGACACGCAGCCTATATCTATTCCTCTTTACAGAATGGCTCCAACTGAGCTAAAGGAATTGAAAAATCAGTTGAAGGACTTTCTAGACAAGTGTTTCATTAGACCTAGCAAGTCTCCATGGGGTGGACCAGTTCTCTTTGTTCGAAAGAAAGATGGTTCTCTTTGTATGTGTATTGATTATCAACAATTGAACAAGGTCACCATCAAGAAAGGTACCCCTACCCAGATTGATGATTTGTTTGACTGACTTCGGGATGCCAGAAGTGCTTTTCAAAAGATAGACCTCGAATCCAGGGTACCATCAACTCGGGGTTCGGGAGGATGACATTCCGAAAACAATCTTCAGAAATCGTGTTATGGTCACTAGAGTTTAATAGTTATATCTTTTGGACTAACGAATGCTCCTGCAGCTTTTATGGACTTGATGAATAGGGTGTTCAAGCCATATTTGGACATGTTCATGATTATGTTCATAGATGACATCCTTATATACTCTCGGAGCGAGGAGGAGCATGTCGCTCATTTTAGGGTGGTGTTTCAAACTTTGAAGGATCGTCAATCGTATGCAGAATTCAGCAAATGTGAGTTTTGGTTAAATTTTGTGGCGTTCTTCGTCATGTGGTGTCTAGTGAGGGTGTGCGCGAGGTAGACTCACAAATGATAGGCGGTGAAGAATTGGCCCGGAGCCGGTGAATCCTTTAGATATCGAGAATTTTCTTGAGCTTAGGCGCTACTATCGGAGATTTGTTGAGTTCATCTAATGCAGCACTATTGACTAAACTGACCCAGAATAAGGGTAAAAGTTTCAATGGTCGGAGGCTTATGAAGAGCTTCCAAGAGTTGAAGGCTCGACTCACCTCGTACCGGTATTTGACCCTAACTAGGGTACCAACGTGTTCGTGGTTTTATTGTGATATTTCAAGGATTGGACTTGGGTGTGTATTGATGCACCACGAAAACGTTATAGCTTACGCTTATAAACAACTGAAAGTGCATGAAAAAAACTACCCGACTCATGATCTCGAATTAGCAGCGATGGTATTTTCCTTTAAAATATGGAGAAACAACTTGTATGGGGTCCACATGGATGTGTTTACGGACCTTAAGAGTCTACAATATGTTTTTACCTAGAAGGATCTAAATGTACGGCAAAGGAGGTGGTTGGAGCTTCTTAAGGATTCCGATATGAGCGTCCTTTACCATCGGAGTGTAAGGCGATATAGAGATGGAGACACGCTTAGTAGACTATCTATGAAAAGTGTGTCCCATGTGGATGAGGAGAAAGGAGTGGTGAAGGATGTGCATCGACTTGCAAGGTTGGGAGTCCGTTTGGTTGACTCGACTGGTGGCGGTGTTATAGTTTAGAATGGATCAGAATCGTCCTTGGTAGTGATGTAAAAGCTAGACAAGATAAGGACCCTAATGCGGTAAAGTTAAAGGAAGTCGTTCGAGTCGAGGAAGGTAGAGGTATTCTTCAAAGGGGAGATGGTGTGCTTTATCTCCAGAATTCGCAATGTGTTCCGGATGTTGATGATTTGAGGAATAGGATGTTTCATGAGGCTCGTGGATCCGAGGTATTCTATACATCTCGGTGCCACCAAGATGTACCGTGACCTACGGGAAGTCTGTGGGGGAATGGCATGAAGAAGGATATAGAAGAATTTTTTGGCTAAGTGTCAAAACTGTCGGAGTGAGTTGAGCACCAAAGACCTCGAGGTGTGCTCCAAGATATTAGGCTGCCATGACACGAAAACATAGACTGGATCGTAACAGCAGGACAAGGAACCCTAGAGAGTAAGTAGACCCATGGCATAACTATACTAAATCTATATCATTTAAGGCGGAATACGAGCACATGATATAGCGGAAACATATACATAATATAGCATAAATGACAGGTGGAAAGTACTAGACATACATAATTAGTGATGTATAAGCGTACCGGAAGCCTCCTATCATATAAGATGGGATGATGGGACAACATACCCAACTAACCGGCAAAACTGAAATGAAATAGCATCATCAAGGTATAGTCGCATATGGCTCTCGAAACATGAGGACTCACCCAGCAAGGTTGATAACTAACTGCGATGGACTAATGATGGAGATGAGCTTGAAAGTCAGGTCCTTTATCATGAAACGATACAACATAGTAAGTATGAGTCGGTACGTGGAATGTGCGAGTATGCAAGGTAAGTAAACGGGACATTTAAAACATATAAAACACATAAATGATCATAAGGTAGGAATCATGCTCAAATCGTAAACATCACTTTAACATAAGGCTCAAGGTTTTCAAAACATTCATAATACAACTTAAGAATAATCAAAAGAGAAAATATTTACTTAACATGACTTGATCCAAAATACATAATCATAAGCATTCATAAATTATGAGGAACAGTAGAATTCTCTTAATCGATATACCCCAAATGAGCACACATGAAGTTCGACTTGTAAACCTAGTCGGGAGGCCATGTATTTTCCATGGGTAAGAACCATGAAGGGTGTGATATCACCATGAAAAGGGCCAATTGGTCAGGGACCGATACAAGGAGGTCCCAACATACCTACGGTGGCATAGTTTATGAGATCCGGGCTGTCGACGAGAACCTACTCGGTGTTCGATACTACTCCCCCAAAACATATATAGTGCTCATAGTATAACATGCATGAATTCATGGGCTAGTTAAGTCATGATAATCATAAATATAGTTGTACATATATGCACTAGCCATGAAATAGGGCCTGCAAAGAGAGCCAAAACATAATTCATGAATCATAAAGTTCATACATACATGTAGATCATGCATATAGCTTGAAATTCATAAAATCATAATGGGTAATTGATTAAATCCATATTTTAAATGCTTGGCTCGTAAATATCATTAATGGAAAAGTAGATCATAAATCGATTCATCATGGGTCATGCATAGTACACTTAATTTCAAGAAGAATTCAATAATCGATAACATTATAAATAAATTAAATTACAAAAATCAATTAAAGTCATAGAATATGATAAGGTTCGAAAATCACAAAACCCATTAATGATCATTAGGTTTTTATATAAATCTACTTCAAAACCCCATAAATTTTTTATAGAGGTTTCCTGAAATCATAGAGAATGGGCTTGGGTGTGAAAACACCCATTGACAGCCCTACATACACGAAAACAATTGATTCTTACTCTCCCTTGAATGCCCAAGAAGGAAGTGGAAGGATTTGAAGAGGGAAGCCTTGAATCACCCTTTGATCACCTCTCTATACTCTTGCATGCATGAATGAGGACTTAGAATAAATTATCCCTCTAAAAACCCACCTTTCCAAGGCTAAAACGACGTAGTTTAGGGTCTCATAGAATGGAAAAGTCGAAAATGCCCTTAATGAATATTCCCCTAAAAACTATCATGATCGGCCTAGCAGTGCATTGCCAATGAAGTCATTGGAAGAAATGGCATCCGTTGTATGGCCCGTCGTGAGCACTGCTGAGACTAGCCTCCAAAACTGGGAACAACGGATGAATAGGACGACTCGTCCTTTAGACTAACAGAGTCATCAAGGTTGACCGTTGTTGCCCTTTCATGGACCTCTAACCACGAGCCTCAACACGACTTGTGGTTGCTTCCAACAGTCATGGTCTTCATTTGTCATATGCACTAGAAATTCCTTGCAATAACGACCGGTGACCCGCGGGTCATCACTTCTCACTATGATTCGTTGGATGATCCGTTGTATCCTCAACTTCTAAGCCCGGCATCTCCCTCTGACTACCAACAATGACTTCGTTGTTGCAGAAAGCAGTCGGCCAGCTATCTACTTGTCTCGGCTTGCAACCAAAACTTCCCAACACCATGATTGCATACAACGACCCGTGGTTTGATACCGCGAGTCGTTACGTCGCTCGTTCTGTGATACTATCCTAGTTTCAGCAGTTTTCAACTTTTAACTCCCGGGTCTACTCCTATATTTTGGGGAATTAAATATCTCCCCTTAGTAACATTCATCCTTGAATGTAGGAAACAAGTAGAAAATAGAAACATGCGATTATCATATGCAATTACTAATCATATAGCCTGAAAACTGACGGAATGACTACCTCCGATTAAAAATATACAGATGAACTGAATTCGCAAATCACATATACACTCACATACACAAAATAAACTTGCGTGCATGAGCCCGAACATGAAACTAAATAGAAGCATGGAGCGCGTCGTTAAGTCGGGCCGAGTCGGTAGTGAATAAACGCGTGGGTATTTAGCCATCATATTCGCTTTGGCTTCCTACATAGCTCCTTAAACATGGTGATTCCTCCCATAATATTTTGGTGAACCTACTTCTTTGTTACGTAACCTTCGAACACAATCGATCTAGTATTTTCAAGAACTTCCTCATAGCTAAAGTGTCTTTTACACCAACGATGTCCACCTGGACTACTAGAGCTGGATATCCCAAACACTTTTTCAAAATGTCGACCCAAACAGTACACGGATCTTAGACACGGGACAAGTAGCCCAAAGAGACCCCAAGTCGGCCATGGAATGAGCATACATCTAATTAAATCACATGGCGAAGACTTAACATAAGAACGTAATCATAGCATAGCATAAAGAGAATCAGTATAAGAATTATACAATACAGTACTTGTAGTCTGATAAGCCTCTAAATGTGAAGGACAGTTGATAGACAACTCCCAACTAATCAACATCCGAGTGAAAGAACAACATAGAGTATGAACATACAACCCCCGAAACATGAGGACTCACCAAGAGCGGCGAGAATCTGAAACTATCTATGAGTGTATTAAGGGCTTTTTCATAATTTCTATGGGCCTAAGGCATAAACTACGTCATTTTAAGCTATGTTATGAGGGTTTTTAAAGAGTAAAACCCATCCTAAGCCTTACCTTTCCATGCATGCAAGACTAGGAAGCTCTTAGAGGTGATCAAAGCTTAAATCCATCAATTCTTCTTCAATTTATTTGGGTGTTCAAGGAAGAGGGAAAAATAGATCTATCAAGGTATGTAGGAAATGATGAGAGTTCCTCCCACTCTCATGCCCAAA
Source organism: Datura stramonium (assembly GCA_018107945.1). Taxonomy (NCBI): domain Eukaryota; kingdom Viridiplantae; phylum Streptophyta; class Magnoliopsida; order Solanales; family Solanaceae; genus Datura; species Datura stramonium. The sequence continues at coordinate 70,261 of JACEIK010003522.1, read as the reverse complement.
CTTCTATCAATTCCACGAGATTCTACTTCTACAATTCAAGTTCCATGATCTATGGGGTTTAATCTAATTCTTGTGAGTTTCTCTATGATCTATATATGGGTCAATTCCTTTCATGAATTAAATCATGTTTTAAGATATATGGGAAGATTTCACTTTATTTTGGATATAAATTTATAGATTCAAATTTAAATCAAATCATGCCCAAATATGCATGTTTTTATGAAAATAAATTTGTGATTTCATTATGATCTTGTTGTCTTTTAGCCCATTATTATTTATATGACATGGTAGATTTCTCTCAAATGCTCATCATCATTTATGAATATCAAGTACCAATGATTTAAAATTTTGTATGAATATCATGATTCATGAATTTATGATTATGGCCGACTTACGGGTCTTATTTCATGGCTAGGTCACGTATTTTCAAGCATGTTTATGATTATCATGATTTTAACTAGTCCATAATTTCATGTGTGTTATCCTATGAGCACTATATATTGAGAGTGGTATTTGCCCAAGCACCGAGTAGGTTTGGGGGCTCAGGAGTTTGCCCGAATCTCAGGGAAAAACACGTGCCACCGTGAGTCACGATGGGACACCTCATGAGACTGTCCCCTTTGCCCCAATGAGCCTTTCATGAGTATTCCTCCACGCCCTTTCATGATTCTACGCAGCAAGGTACAAACACCCTCCCCACTAGGGTTTTATAGGTCAGTGCATGTGCGCTCATATGGGTTCTACGTCGGTTATAGAATCTCCCACTGTTCCTCATGATTTATGTATGATTATGACTATATACTTTAGCTCAAGTCATGTTTAATAAAGCTTTTCTCTCGTGAGAATGATTATGAATGATTTATGAATGTTTTGAAACCTTGAGCCTTATGTTACAATATGGTATTTATGTTATGATATTGTTGTCCTACTCTTATGCACTTTTATGTATTTTAAATGTTCATTTTACTTACCTTCCATACTCGGTAAATTCCACGTACTGACCACATACTCTATATTGTATCATTTTATGATACAAGCTCCGATCTTCAGCCTCTGCCCTTCCATTAGCTGGTTCCAATGTGAGCATCCGGCCCGGTAGTGAGTCCTCGTCTCCCAGGATCACTTTTTATCATATATCTTTGCACTTTCATTTTTAAGACTTGCCAGGTTTGTTAGGGGTGTTGTCCCATCAACCCATCAGTTATGTAGAGGCTTTCAGACTAGATGTAGAAATCAGCTCGTCATGTATCATGTGATTTCCGACTTTGACGTTATGTTATGATGAGATTTCTATTATGTTTATTATGTCAAGTCTTTTGCTTTATTGATTGATTTAGATGTATGATCATGCCATGGGTCGACTTGGAGTCTCTCGGGGTTCCTTGTCCCATGTATTTTCTAAGGATTTTCTAGAGATGAACCCACCAGGGTTCCTTGGAGTCCGAAAGTAGATGAGGACCCACATGAGTTCATTGATGAGCTTATGAAGATCATACGGAGTTATGGGGGTGGCAAATGGGGAGTGCATTGACTTGGCCTCTTATCGGTATGAGGGTTGCGGGGGAGTGGGAGCAGGAGCTTATTTGTTGGGATGAGTTTCATGCCGCCTTTCTAGATCGGTTCTTCCCTCATGAGATGAGGAACTAAAAGTGGTCGAGTTTGCGAATGCAGTAGGGAAATAGGTCGGTTAGGGTATGCTTTGGAGTTCACCCATTTATTCAAGTATGCCCTAAGAGTTAGTGGCAGGTCAGAGAGATTGGGTGAGCAGATTTGTACATGGGTGGCACACTACCTTGATAAAGTTATTAGGATTGCCATGCTGTATCACGACATGGATTTTCCTCGCATAGTTTTAAACACCCAGCAATGGAGGCGGTATATGGGAGGAAAAGATAGTCCAAGAGAAAGGAGACGAGACGGTGATTTATGGTACTTCTCGGCCCTAGATCGGGGGCAAACATCATCGACAGTCTCATCACAGGTCTTTTTGCTCCAGCACCATCATCATCTAGTGCACCATCACAGGCAGCGGGTGTCCCGAGGAGCAGGGCCTTAGATTCGAGAGGCCAGGGTAGCATGAAGATAGAGCGCACCTTCCTAACTCATGCAAAGTGTTGCAAGAATCACATAGGGAGTGCTTTAGTTGGCTCAAACGCTTGTTTTGGGTGTGGCAAACCGGACACGAGACTCATGGATTTCCTTTAGCAAGATTAGGGGGTGGTGGAGCCCATATGCGAGCCGCTATTTTAGCAGCTCCAGCAGCACGTCCCTCCCAGGCGAAGTGCTTCGACTAGTTTAGGCGACGGTCGGCGCGAACATATTTTATGCCCTTGCCCGTTAAGTACACTTTTCGATCTGATCTTGGAACCTCTAATGGGCCGACATAACGATTCGTTACCTCGTGGCCACCATTAGTCAAGTATACTGCCTCCTTAAAACAAATTTATCCAAATTCCACTCTTGACTCATACCACGACTAGTTGCCGAGGCATGAAGAGTTGTGGTCTCTTTCCATTAAGTCCACCCGACCTTGCCTTTTCTACCTTCCTTATATCTCCTCCCCACCACGAGTCGTTCCCATGCCCATGGGGACTCCTTATTCTTTGACTTCTTGCTCCTCGCTAGCCTTCCCACGAGCTACCTGGCAACTTGTGGGTTGGCTCACGATTTGTCAACGACTCGTTACGTACACCCAAGCTGGAATTTTCAGTTTTCCTATTTTTACTCTTGAGTCTAATCCTTGGGTTCCCGGGGTATAAGACAAGAAACACATGAAAATGGGATGCACGGAAGATAACTCTGAGGAAAAGTCCAACTCTTACGCTACCTTCCCAACCCTTCCTAATAATCTTCAAGGGACCAACATGAAATTTGAGTTTTCTTTCTTTCGAACCGCATGACTTCCCTTCATGGGAGATCCTTTAGAAATACCCAATTGATCTTAGGCTGAATTGCATGCCCAAGTGATACTCAAATGCTTCATTTTAGGCTTGTCTATCTATCATTAAGTGTACATTCTCATGTGATTTTTAGTTAAAATGTGAATTTATACTAGCCAACATGATTAGTGTTGTTTTGCAGGTAAAATGGAATTTTGGGAAGCTAAGATACATGTTAGTAAAAATCGGGAATGAACTTGGAAACAAGGAGTGGAAAAGGTCAAGAGGAAAGCTGACAAAAATAAGGGCTCCGCGATGGATACGTGTCACGCGCCATCGCGGAGGCATTCACGGTGAATTAAATTTGGCAATTTCCAGTGGAGGTTCGCGTTACCTCCGTGACATGGAGGCAATGCCACGCGATGCACTCCGTTTCACGTTGAGTGAGTACTTGGGACATCAATTTCCGTGTGAGTGCGCGATAGGCAAGTGGCACGTTAGCCCAGGAGCTCCGCGATGCACAAGTGCGTGGCACGGCCCAGTGAAATTCGAGAGCCAAATTCCAAGAGGGTCCGCGATACCCCCGTGGCACGGAGGGAGTGCTCCACGAACACTCTGTGCCACGTTGCTTGATATTTTGGGAAAAATTCTCAATAGTATAAATAGCACACTTTGGTTTATTTTAAAAATTCCGACTTGGTTTGAGGAAAGAGCATTGGGTTACGGTAGTTGAGTGGATGAAAATTCTAGGGTTCTTCTCTATCTCTTTCTCTTTTATCGCAATTGTTTCTATGATTTATACTTATTTGATGATGATTAATCCACAAATGAGTGGCTAAATTCACTCTTCTTTGAGGTTAAGAACAATTGTAGTGGAATGTAATTGTTGATCATTTCGGTTTTCATCTTTTCTTCAATGGTTGTTCTAACAATTCTTGTTCTTACTGCATTAATGTTTGGCCAATGTTAATGTATATCTAAAAATGCAATTTTGATTTTGAAAAGGAAAGAAATTGGAAAGATGTGAATTGGTAGGATATGATCTCTTCTTAGTTTGGTAAATTGAGAATTGATTTACATTCCAGAATGAAATATATCTGAAAGTCTTATTAGTCAATTAAGGAATCGGTTTTGTATGGCTAGAACATGAAATTCTTTTATCACAGAAATGTAGATTAAGGTTCATGATTCTTAAATTTGATAGTAGTCCGAAAGGTTCAATCCATAGGCAATAATTCTTGACTAGCAACCGAGAAGGAAAGATTGGCTAATTGTATTGATAAATTAATTCCCTTCATGTTTGTTTTTAACTCAGCTTGTTCATTACTATTGTTCAGACTCACTTTATAATTTTGTCTTAGATTCATATTGATTAGAAAAAGTAAATAAAGTAAAATATTATTTATTTGGTTGTACGCATTTTTAAAGATATAGTTCATTAACACTTAAGTTAGTTGTTACCTTAGCTCGGTCCCTGTGGGATCGATAGCAGCTTTACTTGCAAAGCCACTTTACTACTTTTCGACCGTTCACTTGCGTGTAGTTGCCGATTACCCGAACAAGTTTTGGCGGCTGTTAGCCGGGGGCGGCAATTTAAGAATTGTTTTTCTTAGTGTTAGTTACCAATTTCTATATAAGTGCTGACAACTTGATCTTACCCTTTCTCTTGCAGTTATTGAATTACATTGAGCACTGGCAAGAGATAAGGAGCTGGTGGATTCATACTTAGGCTAGGAAAGACAATTCCATTGTCCAAGAAGGGAGCTCTAGAGAAGAAATTTGTGATTGCTAAGGCAGGGCAATCTGGAGCAACAACATAATCAACCACTTGTGGCGGTGTTAGTGCCCAAGGAAATGGCAGCTAGGCCGGTTCGCGCGTGGTAATCCCACATGCTAACAATATTACATCAAGTATTCGCCGACCAGAGCCAGGAGGGAGGTTTGAGCTTAAATAGAACATGATACGAACATTTGCACACCCAGTGGGGCAATTCACGGAGGTCTCCCTCACGAAGATCCAAAACAACATCTCCAAAACCTTTTTGGAGATAAGTGACATACCCATCCCCGCTGGAGTATCATCCGTTTACGTAAGGCTTACATTATTCCATTTCATTATTGGGGGAAGCAAAGAGGTGGTTGAAGCTGAACCACCTGGCACTCTATCACCACTTGGGATGATCTTGCAAGAAAATTTTTGTTACGATTCTTTCCATCCGGGGAAAACCATAAGACTTAGAAGTCAGATTCTAAGTTTTAAACAAGAAACGAGAATCTGTATCAAGCTTAGGAAAAGAGTTCAAATCTATGTTAAGGGATTGTCCTCACATTCACAAGTCAATGATGTGCTAGTGCATATTTTCATAAAGGGTTTGGAACCCCACACAAAAATTTTGCTAAACTCAGCGGTAGGGGACAAGCATTAGAAAAGACTTATGAGGAGCTGTATACTTTGTTAAATCGTATTTCCCCGGGAAATCCAGAGTGGAATGCGGACTCTTCAAGAGGAGGAACAGGGAAAGTGGCGGGAGTCTTAGAAATTGGATGGTTTTACAGCTATCGCTGCACCCAGATAGCCGCGTTGCAAGAACTCAACACCCACTTCAGCAGTATGAGCTTGAATAAACCACGGCCCCAGTTAATGTAGTGCAGCAGGGTTGGTGTGAAATGCGCGGTAATGTGAACACTTCTTCGGTGGTGTTGTGGTGCAAATCCGGATTCGGTGAACTTTGTTAGGAACGTCCAGAGAAATAATCACAAGCAGTATGGCAATAATTAAAACTTAATTGGAGGAATCATCGAATTTCTTGGGGTAGTAACAGCCATCAAGGGCAGAGTTCGAATCAGGGTGTGCAGAGAAATCAAGAGGGCGCGAGGGTATCGGTCTCAATACGGAAACTGATGCACCTCCTCCACCCATCAGCATTGAGGAAATGTTTAGAAAAATGATAGCTAACCAATCCCAAATGTAGTCTAATTATGTGAAATTAGCAGCAGACATAAAAACAACCAGTTAGCTACAAGGCGTTGGAGTACCGATTTGGACAACTAGATGGAGCTCAAACACCGAGGCCAAGAGGAGGACTACCGAGTGACACTAACCCGAATCCCAAGCAGGTTAATGCAGTGACCACCACAAGGAGTGGATTACAACTCATGGAGGTGGAACTCGAGAAAGACCACCTCGGCGGTCGAGGTAGTGGAGAAAGATAGGGAACATGATGATGAGAGGGGAAGGAGGAAGGCGGTTGAAGAAGAAAGACCCGCACCTAGTTCCTCAAAGATTAAGAAACAGAAGGAGGAAGCTTGTTCTAAGTTCATAGAGTGCTTAAACAGGTACACATTAATTTACCTTTTGTTGATGTTTTGCAAGGAGTGCCAAAATATGCAAAAGTATATCAAGGACATCGTAGCTAACAAGCGATTGACGGAGTATGCTACGGTGGCGGCGAGTGCACTTCCCGGATACGAGAACAGGTTGCCAACAAAGCTCAAGGACCTAGTATCACTTTACAATTCAGATCACAATCGGGCAAAGTATCCGAGCTGGCGGATTATGCGATTTGGGAGCGAGCATAAGCCTTGATGCCGACATCGGTGTTCAAGAAGTTGGGGCTGGGTAGTCTAGACCAGCTACGGTGATCTTGCGGTTAGCGGACGTTCTTTGGCCAAGCCATATGGCATTGTGGAAGACGTGGTAGAGCATGTGGGCTCCCTTATCTTCCCAGTAGATTTTATTGTTTATATTTTGAGCCGGATGCGAAAGTCCCATTTATTTTGGGACGTCCTGGCAGCAACCGGGAGAGCTTTGGTTGATGTCGCTGCGGGGCAGCTAACCATGCGAGCGCATGACAAATTTGAGGTATTTTATATGTATAAGGCCATGAAGCTTCCGGTCATCTATCAGGAGCTTTCAGCAATCAATGTGCTAAACCAAGCAGAAATTCTTCCAGATTGTTGATTCTCGAGATCCATAGGAGAAGGCGTTGATGAGCTCCGATCATTTCGGAGATAGAGATACTTATGAGATGGTGCAAATGCTGAATGAACCAAAATGGTATCTCAGGAAGAAAGACTTTCAGCCATTAATGAGGTCCCTAGAACCATTGGCAAAACCATCTATTGAGCACCAAAGGCGGAGTTGAAAACATTGCCTCCACATTTGAAATATGTCTTTTTTGGGGGAAGATGACACCTTGCCGAGTCATCATCTGCGGAAATTGACAGGCACAGGTAAAGGATGCATTGCTGGTTCTCAAGAGGAGGAGGAGGAAAACCATGGGCTGGCAAATGTCGAATATTAGGGGTATCAATCCAGCTTTTTGCACACACGGAATTTTTATGGAGGAAGGAGCAAAGCCAAGCGTACAACATCGGAGAGTTGAATCCGATGATGAAGGATGTGGTTAGGAAGGAAGTAATTAAGTGGCTTGATGCAGGTGTGTTCTATCCTATTTCAAATAGCGAGTGGGTCAGTCCCGAGAGTGTGTCCCCAAGAAAGGAGGGATGACATTGGTCACCAATGAGAAAAATGAGTTGATCCCTACACGCCTTGATCCTGTTTGGCAGTTGCATGGACTATAGAAAGCTCAATGAGGCCTGAAGAATGCTATTCTATCCCGTTTATTGATCGAGATATTTGACAGATTGGCTGGTCAAGAATATTATTGTTTCATGATGGGTATTCTGTCTATAACCAAATAGTCATAGCATCGGAGAACTAGGAGAAGACTACTTTCACATGTCCTTATGGGACATATGCTTTTAGGCGGTTGCCATTTGGTTTATGCAATGCTAGCCATATTCTAGAGATGCATGATAGCGATCTTTCACGACATGGTGGAAGATTTCATTGAGGTATTTATGGATGATTTTTTCAATTTTCGGTGAATTCGTTTGCTTACTGTTTGCAGAATCTTGATAGGGTGCTAGCTCGTGAAGGGTAACCTCGTACTCTGCGGGAATGTCATTTTTAGTCAAGGAGGGTATCGTCCTTGGCCATAAAGTGTCTTTCAAGGGGTTGGAGGTCGATCGTGATAAGATTGAAGTTATTGAAAAGCTACCACCTATGTCAGTGAAGGGTGTTCGCAGTTTTCTCGGACATGCGGGGGTTCTGAGACGGTTCATCAAGACCTTCTCTAAAATTTCTAGACAATATGCGGGTTACTTTAGAAAAGAGGTGAAGTTCGAATTTGATGAGGAGTGTGTCAAAGCATTCGAGGATTTGAAACAGAAATTGATAGAAGCACCTATCCTTATTTCTCCGGATTAGGAACAACCTTTGAACTAATGTGTGATGCAAGCGATGTGGCTGTGGGGTTTGTATTGGGGGCGAGTGGAGGAATAGAATTTTTCATTCTATTCATTATGCATGAAAAACACTTGACGCCGCCCAAGTTTATTGCTCTGATCACGAGAAATGGAGATGCTAGCATTAGTGTTCGCGTTTGATAAATTCAGGTCCTGGCTTGGTTGGTTCTAGAGTAGTGGTGTATACTGATCATGCAGCGATTCGGTATCTGTTTATCAAGAAGGATGCAAATCCTAGGCTAATCAGGATGGATATTGTTGTTAAAACAGTTTGACCTAGAGATTCGGGACGGAAAGGGGAGCGAAATCAAGCGGCAGATTACCTATCGCGATTGGAAAGCCGGTCGCATATGAAGGAAGGTGACAGCATTAAGGAAGAGTTCCCGGATGAGCAGCTCTTGGCAATAAAGGGAAGTTGAAATCCTTGGTATGCACACGTGTGAATTTGTTAGTGAGTGGAGTCTGTCCACCAGGAGGCTCACGGCTCGACGGGGAAAGTTAAGCCCAACGTGCCACGGCGTGCCAATGCGTGGCTTGACCAGTGCCACGGCCCCAGCACATCTTCCTGGCTGTGTTCCAGGTGATAGTGTCCAACGTGCCACGGAGGCAGCGCGGACCTTCAGCGGAGACTTGGCTCATTTTAAACATCCGGGCGAGAATGCATCCGGATGGCGTGACAGAGCTCCATCGCGGAGCCCCTTTAATCCATGCTTTCCTTGGCCTTTTCCTTGCTCGCTTCCGAGTCCATTCCCATTCTCACAACATTCATCTTAGCTTCATAAAATTATATTTTTCCTGCAAAACAACGTTAATCATGTTGGTTAGTATAAATTCACATTTTAACTACAATTTACATGAGAATGTACAAACATCGATGATTAAACAAGGCGAAATGACGCATTTGAGTATCACTTAGGCATATAAATCTGCCCAAGATCACTTACCCTACACTTAAAACTTTGTTTGTCCTCAAACAATAATCTTACACCTCATGCAATTGACACCCAATCATGGCTACTTTGGCTCGACAATCGAGCTACGGTTATGCGATTATTTAATATAGCAAATCATCAAGAAAACATGCATAGTCTCATCAATACAATGACATTCAACACATTAAGACCTCCTAGAATCAAGAATCGACTCTCGATATCGGCAAACTCATGCAAATCAGTTGATCAAGATATCCGACCACGAAATTCAATCTCTCGTCGGTATGTGCCCCTCTCCACAATACAAGAGAATTTTCCCTTTTCAATTATATGAACTCAAAAACATTACATGCGGGGGCATATAAACACGATTTCATCTCTCTCCCAAAAAAGAATTCACATGCATCATGTCATGAACCAGACTTGCCTCTAGTGTATTACTCCACTAATATAAGGACGCGTGATGTAAGATCACGTAGGACGAGGTTGTAATATAGCTACGGAACTAGTAAATCTTGGGCTAACCAATAATAGCAACTAGCATCCTTAAGCGCTTTTTCAATACATCCCATCAACGTTATGGGCATTGTTTCTTCCTTCATCCTCCCATTCTTGAAGTCTTTCTTTATTTTTGTTTTTTTCCCCACTTCTTTAAGCACACCCGACGTAACAACAGATTTATACATCTTTATTTTCTTTAAATCAGGCAAGTGCACCTTTGATCTTTTCTTTACTTTCATCACTTTGCTTTTCTTTTCTTTTCACAATTCTCACTCCTTGACAATGTGGGAAAATTATTTTTCTTCAGCGCTTAAGAGTTTTAGATCAAATTAGCGGATAATGAAAAAGAAGGGGTTAAGCTCAGTTTACACCTTTTCGACGAAGAAAAAAATATAGGCTAAGGCTCAATGGGCTAACTAGGATTGACCTTCCAAGTGGGTATGAAAATAAAAAAAACTTTCAGTTTCAAACAAAGAAATGCCCACCCATCCTTTCCTACACTACACTTCCTTTATTTCATTTCGTACACACACCGAGGCAAGTTCCTGGAGCAATTCACAATAGCATGGAATAACCAAAACCTCTCCATGCACTCATTGCACATGCTCCAGCTCAAGACATATTCTGAGAGACTCTTCAATCAGCAGTACAAGAATTCAAACATTAAACCTCAATCATACTGAATCAAACTCTATGGCCTAGGTATCTCAACATATTTACAAAGTTTCATGCTTTCATACGAATCACTTTTTCATTCTAATATCATATTTACAACACGCAACAAGAATTCCGCACCTTAAAGTAAGCGACACGTTTAGGATACAAACAAACAAGCAAATAAACTAAAGAACAAACTACTCCTATCGACTACATTTAACTTAAGACGGTCGTCATCCATACATCATAGGGAACGGTCACTATTCACGACTTCAGTTCAATGGACTATTCTCGGTAAAAGAACCGAATACAAAACGGCAAGAAACCCAATCATAAAATCAATCTCTCTCTCTCTATGTATAAGAAATTTATCAAAGGCATAAAAAAAATAAAAAAAATATTTAAACAACCAGCTAACAACATTCAACAGCACACAACAACTTCATTAATTACAATACGAAACATACACACAAAATCACGGGAGTCACAATTTTTATTCAAGCACAACTGAGAACATGAATATCAACAAAAAATAAGACAACAACCAGCAACTAACTACTCCCCACCCCACACTTAAAACCGAACACTGTCCCCAGTGTTCATGAATTCAACATAGCACAAAAGTGGGTAGTGAAACTCCCTAATCAAATAAATATTCAACTTAACAGTAGAGATGTTTTCATTTGCCTGCGTCTCACATGTGCGAATCGCCCCCGTTGTCCTCATCCGACTCAACATCGAGTCCTCACGGCGTGTCTCTCCTCATCGGTAGGGACGTCGTCATCCACAGGCTCCACAAAAGCTGGGCCCACCCAGAGCAAAGAGCCTAGCATTTTCGCCGAAGGGTAGTCTACGTATTTGCCACGGCTAAATCCTCTATTGACGGCCTCCCGCCTATGTGCAACTGTAGCATGCGCATCCGAGACATGCGGGCCATGTACTGATCATCCCGAGCATGTCGCTTGGCTAGTGTAAGCGGCCCGTAGTGAGGTGTCAGGTGCCTTGGTCTTTGTGAAGTCCACGACACGCCTATCCATCTGCGGGATGTAATCGGGGCCTCTTCCTCAATATCCGAGGGCCCCTTGAAGTCGTGGTCGGCTTAAGCCACCAAACCCGTACTTGTGCCCTTGATGCAACGAGGCTCTGTTCATGGCGGATATGATCACCGCCCCAACATGATTTCAAGCCCTTTCATCAAAGCATAGACCAAGCACACACGATCCCGGGTGACATCGTCATGTGCACCCCCGGAATCGAGGCGGAACAAACGATTTTAAGCCGGATCACGGCTGTTCATGCGCAGAGTAGGGCAATTTTTTATGGTAGCCCCTCTCCTTATGCCTGTTCCAGCATGCTGTCGAACGGGATCCACACAAGGTGCGTTGACCATATCCGCATATGGTGGGTGATGTTCAGCTGTCGGAGTACATGGGCATCTGTGTTCCGCGCCCCAAGATGGCATTCAGGTGATGGGGCTCAAGAGTGACAATTTGGCCCCTTATTTTGACGGTGTGACTGCGGAGCGTCGGGTTCCAATTTCCATAGAACTCCCGAATCAAGTGCAGATTGCACTCCTTGGGTTCTTCAAAGATGAAGCTCAGCCCAGCAGTGTCAATCCCATGGACAATTCGAGGGAACTCCACATTGCCAGGCTCCGCACCAATGTGCTCCTCGGGGAAATATTTGTTCTCCTTATGCTTTTGTACCACTTCTTCCCCAAATGCATCACCCATCGGGTTAGTATTAGCGGCGTTAGCCGCGCAGAACCCCACACTTGAGAAGGAAGGATTTTTGGGGTGTTTGGCCGGGGGAGGAGAAGGAATGGGAAGGCTGAGAGGCAATCCCGGGGTTAAAAGGTAGGATTTTTCGCGCGGGTCACCGGCGACCCGGTGTGAGCCGATGCAGAAATAGCACTCAACGTGTCATGGAGGGTAACACGGAGCACCCCCTCCGTGACACGGAGCAACGCGTGGGTGTTACGGAATTTTAAAAGTTCCCAGATTACACCTCAGCGTGTCACGGAGGGTAACGCAGGCCCTCCTCCGTGACACGAAACCATCGCGTGGCTCACTGTTTTGCCCTTTTTATTTTCTTACCTCCAGGTGTTCCTTTGCGATTCTTTGCATTTTGCCCTCGTTCAACCTGAAATTCATCTTACAACAAGCTGATTTAGAATCCCAAGGTTTGAACACAACACAATATTTTTATATTTACATTTTTATATTTTTTTCTTTTTTCTTTTTCCTTATTTTTAATTAACTAACTGTACACATTAAATACAACAATTTCACAGGTTGCCTCCCGTGCAGCGCCTGGTTGCCGTCACGGCTCAACGTCATTGCTTCATTCGGCCCTAGGGTGATGGGCCGTTTTTCTCTCGAATAGTCCTCACCCATGTCATGCTTACACCGTGCCCATCAACTGCGACCGTGGCATCTCGATCTGCTTGCCGCTCCGGTATTGGGGGATCCTTCCTTAGGTGGTTTCCCCACTGGCTCTCGTGAATTAACAATCTGAGCAATATCGGCTTGATCAAGAAGCGTTGATCCGCAGAGTTCCTCATACGGCCGGAAGCTTTTTGGCCTTGTACACATTAAATACCTCCACCTTGTCGTGCGCTCGCATGGTTATTTGCCTGGCGACTACATCAATTAAGCGCTTTCTCGGTAAGCCAGAAAGGACGTCCCAAAATAAATGGGACATCCACGTCGACTCAAAATCCAGCACAACGAAGTCTACCGGGAAGATAAGGGAGCCCACATTCACCAGCACATCCTCCACAATGCCATCGAATTCGAAGCCCAAGGAACGATCCGCTAGTTGCAAGCTCCTTGTTGTTGGTCTAGGACTCCTAGCCCCAACTTCTTGAATACCGATGTCGGCATCAAGTTAATGCTCGCTCCCAAATCACATAATCAGCGAGCTTGGATACTCTTCCCAATTGTAATTTGGTGTAAAGCTCCCAGGGTCATGAGCTTTGTGGGCAACCTGTTTTTGTCAGGAAGTGCACTCCTCCGTAAGAGCCACGTAGCGTACTCAGTCAACTTTGCTTTTGTTCACCACGATGTCCTTGATGTACTTTGCGTACTTCGGCACTCACTGCAAAACATCAACAAGAGGTAAATTGATATGTACCTGTTTAAGAACCTCCATGAACTTTTGGCTCACAGCTTCCTCCTTGTGTTTCTTTAATCCTTTGAGGGAGCAGGGGGTGGTGGTCTTTGCGGTTCGGCATCCTTCTTTAACTTCCCCCTCTCGTCATTTTGCTCCCTCTCCTTTTCTGCTACTCCCGACTGTTGAGGTGGTCTTCACGGTTCCACCTCTTTAAGCTGTAAACCACTCTTTGTGGTCTGCATTCACTTGCTTGGGGTTGGGATGGAGTGTCACTCGGAAGTCCTCCTTTAGGCCTGGTGTTTTGAGCTACGGTAAATTGCCCAAGCGTACTCCGAGCGCCTTTGTAGCTAACTGATTGTTCTTTACATCAGCTGCCAATTTCACATAGTCAGCCTGCAATTGATCTTGGTGCTTCATTATCTTGAACATCTCCTCAATGCTGGGTGATGGTGGTGGAGGAGGGTGCATTTTGCTTCTATCTTATGGCCCGATAGTTACGCTTCCCTCCTTGATTTCTACGTACTTTTGACTCGAACTACGCCGCCACGTGGTTGTTGCTACCCCACAAATTCGGGTGATTCCTCGATTAGGATTGTAGGTGTTGCCATACTGTTGGTGATTATTTCTCTATACATTACCAGCAAAGTTCACTGAATCAAGATTCGCTCCACAACCTCGGTTAGTGTTCATTACTCCACACACTTCACACCAAATCTCTTTGCACTACATTCAGGGGCTTGACCGATTCAAGCTCATATTACCGGAAGTGGGTGTTGAGCTGATCTGCAGCAACTATCTGCAGCGATAGGCGCAAAGCCATCCACTTCTAGACTCCGATTGCTTTCCTTGTTCCTCCTCTTGAAGAGTCCGCATTCCCTCTGGATTTCACTGCAAATACGATTCAACAAAGTATACAGCTCCTCATAAGTCTTTTCTAATGCTTGTCCCAATTCTCTTTGAGTCTAGAAAAATTTTTGTGTGGGGTTCAAACCCTCTGTAAGTATGCCAGCACATCATTGGATTGGTGGTGATGAGGACAATCCCGCAACATTGATTTGAATCTCTCCCAAGCTTGATACAGATCCTCCTCCTCTCTTTGTTTAAAACTTAGGAGCTGACTTCTAAGTCTTGCATTTTACGGATGGAAAGAAGCGTATCCAGAATTTCTATAAGATCATCACGTGGTAATGGAATTAGGTGGCTCAGCTTTCAACCACCTTTTAGCTTCTCCCAAAAGTGAAAATGGGAGCAAATATGAAACGACATAATCGATGACACTCCGGCGAGGATGTAGTGTCACTTATCTCCAAAAAAAAATTTTGGAGATGTTGTTGTGGATCCTCGTGAGGAGATGCGTGAACTGCCCGCTGGTGTGCAGCAATTGCATCATGTTCTGTTTAAGCTCGAACCTCCCTCCTGGCTCCAGGTTTGCGAATGCTAGATGTGACATTGTTAGATGTGGGATTGCCACTTTGCGAACCGGCCTAGCTGCCATTTCCTCGGGCACTAACACGCCGCACAAGTGGGGATTCTGTGGTTGCTCCAAGATTGTTTGTCTGAGCAACTGCAGCTTTCTCTCTGAGCTTCTCTCCTTTGACGATGGAATTGTCCTTCCGGCTCTAAGTATGAGTCCACCAGCTCCTTATCTCTTGCCGGTGTTGTAATTTAATATCGCAAAATAGAGGCTAAGACCAAGTTGTAGAGGCACTAATACGAAATAGCAAACTAACACTTAAGAAAAATTTTGGCAATTGCCAGTCCCCGGCAACGGCGCGCAAAAACTTGTTCGTCAGTCTGGATGACTGCATGAAGTGCGTGGTCGAAAAAAGTAGTAAAATGGCTCAAACAAGCCAAGTATCGATCCCACCGGGGGCCCCGGACTACAGTATCAATCTACTCAAGTGTCAACTAAACTTTAACTCTAAAAAATGCAGACAACAGTGTGAAGAAGAGTTTGATATTTTGTTTCCTAATTTATACTAAGTCTAAAACAGATATACAAATTGATTAGAAATAAGTATGAGCATGGGGCTAAACGAACATGTAGATAAATAAATTATCGATACAATTTGATTTATCTTTCCTCCGGTTAACTGATCAAGAATTATTGCCTATGGATTAGTATTTAACCCAACTTAAGAATCATGAACCTTCCACCTACATTTACGTGATAAAGAAATTCATGCTCTAACCATACAAAATCGATTCCGTAATTGACTAATACGACTTTCAAGTATATTTCTATCCTGAAGGTAAATCAATTCTGAATTTTCCCAAACTAAGAAAAGATCATATCCTATCAATTCACAACTTTCCAATTTCTTGCTCTTTTGAGTTGAAACCGGACTTTTTAGATATACATTAACATTGTACACATTAATGTAGTAAGAACAGAATTAATAGAACAACCATGGAAGAAAAGATGGAAAACCAAATGATCAATAATCATTTCACTACAAATGTTCTTAACCTCAGCAAGAAGTGAATTTAGCCACTCATTTGTGGATTAAAAATCATCCAATGAGTGTAAATCATACTGCAAACAATTGAAAGAAAGGGGAGAAAGAGATATGAAAAACCTAATATTTTCCTCCCCTCAGCGCACGTAACCACGTTTAGAAAGGCCTAATATTTTCGTCCCCTCAACTGCCTGTAACCCACGTTCTTGCTCCACCATGTCAGAATAATTAAAAATGAACCTAAGTGTTCTATTTATACTAGTGGAAATTTTTCCCGGGAATAACAAGCAACGTGTCTGAGTACATCGCGGAGCACTACCTCCGTGACATGCACAAACGTGGTTGCTGGAATCCGGTCGTCCATATATTTAATCCCAACGTGCCATGGCGTGCAATGCGTGGCTTGGCCAGCGTGCCCGACCCCAACGCACATCTTCTTCGGAATGCCATGTTCGGTGATAGTATTGCCACGAGTATGGACCCATAGCGGAACTTGGCTCATTTTCAACATCGGGGCAGAATGCATCCGCTGATCGCAGCGTGAAATGGCTCCATCGCGGAGCCCTTTAATCCATGCTTTCCTTGGCCTTTCCTTGATCGCTTTCGAGTCCATTCTAGATTTCTCCCAACATTCATCTTAGCTTCATAAAATTATATTTTTCTGCCTAAAACAACGTTAATCATGTTGAATTAATATAGAATTCACATTTTAACTACAATTTACATGAGAATGTACAAACATCGATGATTAAACCGGATGAAATGACGCATTTGAGTATCCACTTAGGCATATAAATACACTTCCCAAGATTAGGCACATGCTTGACGAAACAATGAAATTCGTGTCGGATGTCTTGATTAGTTGATTTGCATGAGGTTGCCAAGATCGAGGTCGATTCTTGAGTTTAGGAGAATCTTAATGTGGTGTATTTTATTGTATTGATGAGACTATGCATGTTTTTCTTGATGATTTGCTATATTAAATAATCGGTATAGTCGTAGCTTGAATTGTCGAGCCAAAGTAGCTATGCGTGGGTTCAATTGCATGAGATGTCAGAGTATTGTTCAAGGACGAGCAGGGGTTTTAAGTGGGGGAGTAGTGATCTTTGGCAAGTATGCCATTGATACTCAAATGCTTCATTTCTACTTGTTTATCTATCGTTAAGTGTACATTCTCATCTGATTTTTAGTTAAAATGTGAATTTATACTAACCAACATGATTAGTGTTGTTTTGCGAGTAAAATGGAATTTTGGGAAACTAAGATACATGTTGGTAAAATCGGGAATGGACTTGGAGACAAGGGAGAGCAGCAAAGATAAGGGCTCCGCGATGGAAAGTAGTGTCACGTTGCCATCGCGGAGGCAATTACGCCTCGGGTGAATTAAATTTGGCAATTTCCGGTGGAGGCTCGCGTTACCTATGTGACACGGAGGCAATGCCATGCGTGCACTCCGTGTCACGTTGGGTACAATTACCTGGGTCATCAATTTCCAGTGTAGGTGCGTGATAGCACCGTGGTACGTGGCCAGGCTCCACGATGCAAGCCGTGGCAGCTGAGTGAAATTTCTAAGGAGCCAATTCCGAGAGAGGTCAGGCCCCGTGGCACGGAGGAGTGCTCCGCTATTACACTCCGTGACACTTTTCTTGTTATTCGGGAAAAATTCTCAATAGTATAAATAGCAACTTAGGTTTTATTTTAAAACATCCTGGCCGTGGTTGAGGAAGAACGTGGGTTACGGGCGGTTGAGTGGACAAAAATTCTAGGGTTCTTCTCTATCTCTTTCTCTTTTATCTCAATTGTTTGTATGATTTATACTTATTTGATGATGATTAATCCACAAATGAGTTGCTAGAATTCACTTCTTGCTGGGTTAAGAACAATTGTAGTGAATGTAATTGTTTATCATTTTTAGTTTTCATCTTTTCTTTAATGGTTTGTTCTATCAGTCTTGTTCTTGCACATTAATGTTTGGCCAATGTTAGTAACTATCTAAAAAATCAATTTTAATTTGAAAAGGAAAGAAATTGGAAAGAGGTGAATGATGAGATATGATCTCTTCTTATTTTTGGTAAATTGAAAATTGATTTGTCCAGTATAAATATATCTGAAAGTCTTATTAGTCAATTAAAGGAGCTCGATTACTGTATGGCCTAGAACATGAAATTCTTTATCACAGAAATGTGATGGGATTCATGATTCTTAAATTGAATGAGTCAATGTTCAATCCATAGGCAATAATTGTTGACTAGCAACCAGACATTGATAAATTAATTCCACTGCATGTTCGTTTTAACCTCGGCTTGCTCGTACTATTGTTTAGACTCACTTTATAATTTTGTCTTAGATTCGTATTGATTGGGAAACTCAACTCTCAAAATATTATTTATTTGGTTGTCTACATTTTAAAAGATATTCATTAACACTTAAGAAGTTAGTTAGTGCGAGTAGCTCGGTCCACAATGGGATCGATAGCAGCTTTTTATAACCACTTTACTACTTGTTCGATTCCACGATAACCACTGCTCAATGTAGTTACAAACACCCGAACACCAAATCGTCCCACCTCGAACTCCAACTCTCTCCTCCTTACATCAGCATATGACTTTTGATGACTTTGAGCGGATTTCGGCTGGCCTTTATCATTGGAACTGCACTGCTCATCAGCCGAATCTTCACCATAGCAGCCTCACCAACCTCCAAACCATCCAATAGGTGATCCCATCTCCGCCCATAGAGAGCCTCGAACAGTGCCATTTGGATATTGGAGTGATATTGTTGTAAGAGAACTGGTCAGGAAAGTGATCATCCCAGCTACCTTTTAAAGTCAATCACTAGGAGCTCTCAACATGTCCTCGAGTGTGAGTTATTCGCTCTACCTAACCATCCTTTGCCAATGAAAATGTTTGCTGAGTTTAACCTGATCCCAAGCCTTTTAGAAAGACCGCCAAAAATGAGAGTCGCCCGAGCCTCCAGATAAAATAACAGACAAGAGCATCCATATAATCTCGCCAATCTCGGTCTATTTTGGCATAATCATCCACCAAATCTGTGGTTTGACAAATGAAGTATTATCTGATTATTTGTCTTTTGCGCGCTCCATAACCAAACAGACCAAGCGATGAGCAGTGCAGGTAGGCATGTAATGAAATCCCATATTAATCTCTTCCCACTTCAGTAGAATAGAGACTATCTAAAGTACTCTCTTAGCCTTTGATGTTCAACCTTTACTTGTTGACAATTTGGACATCTGGCTACAAACTCTGCAATGTCCTTCTTCATTCCATCCCACCAATAGATTTCTCAATAAATCATGATAGCTTCGTGGATCAGGATGGATAGAATATATGGTACCATGTGCCTCATGCAATATACGGCCCCTCAAATCATCAACCTCTGGAACACAAAGTCGACCCTTGTACCGCACACCATCTCCCCCTTTGGAAGGCCCTACCTTTTTACTCCGCACAACTTCCTTCCAATTTCCTAAAATCAGGTCCGTCTTGCCTAGATTTCACATCAACCACCAAAGACGATTTTGATCCATTTTGCACAACAACAACACCATCGGTTTAATTAAACCAACCTCCTCCCAACATTGAAAGTCGATGGACATATTTTGCCAGCTTTTTCTTTCATTCATCCACATTACTCTCCAAAAAGATAGCCTACTAAATGTGTCCGCTACCACGTTAGCCTTTCTCAGATGGTAAAGAACACTCATATCATATTCTTTGAGTAGCTCTAACCACCTCCTTTGCCGTAGATTGAGGTGCGATAAGGGCATATTTATATGCCAAATCGATACTCAAATGTATAGCTTTGCTTTGTTTATCAATAATGTGTGTACATTCTCATGTAAATTGTGTGGAAGTGTGATTTTATACTAACCAGCATGATTGGAGATTTGTTTTGTAGGAAAACATGCTTTTGATGGAGAAAAATGACATTTGGGAGAAATCGAAGATGAACTCGAGGAAGAGCAAGGAAGCCGGTTGGATGAGCAAGGAACACAAAGAGGCTCCGCGATACAGGAGGCGTGACTTGTTGCCATCGCGGATGCCAATACGCACAGGAATTAAAAAGGAGTGCAAGAAATTCGGTGAAGGTCAGCGATCGGAACGTGCCACGTTAGGATGAGCCCTACGAACCTTGCAATTCCACAGAATCGCTGATTGCACCGTGGCTTACGCTGGCCATACTCCGCGTGCATGCCGTGCCACGTTGGGAGGCTGTTACTGCGCGCGGACAATTTCCGGGGAAGGCTTCCGCGTTCGCACTTAGGTGTCCGCAGGGGGTGCTCGCGATGCACTCCGTGACCTGCGTTGCTATTATTCCGGGAAAAATTATCCTAGTATAAATAGAACACTTAGGTTCATTTTTAATTATTCTGACTTGGTGGAGCAAGAACGTGGGTTACGGGCAGTTTTGAGGACGAAAATTCTTAGGGTTTTCTCTATCCTTTCTTCTTCCTTTCAATTGTTTGCATGATTTCCATTCATTTAACGATGTTCCATCCACAAATGAGTGGCTAATTCTCTTTCTTGCTGAGGTTATGAACTATTGTATTGAAATGTGATTATTGAATTGCTGTTTATTTCATCTTTTCTTCTATGGTTGTTCTATTTAATTCTTGTTCTTACTATGTTAATATCTTTGTCAATGTTAATGTAAATCCAAAAAGTCCGGTTTCACCAGGAGAGGGTGTAAGCTGGAAAGTTGTGAATTAATAGGATATGCTCTTTTTTTGTTTTTTTAATTTTTTCTTTTGTAATTATTATTTTATTGTGTTAACTGTATTAGTCATGTGTGGAATCGGTTTGTATGGCTAGAACATGAATTTCTTCTTAACACGAAATGTAGGTGGAAGGTTTATGATTCTTAAGTTGGGTTAAATACTTAATCCATAGGCATAAGTTCCGACTAGCAACCGGGGGAAAAGATAAACCATGTATATCGATAGTTAGTTTCTTTACTTGTTCTTTGTAGTCTCAGCATGCTCACATTCATAGTTCAGATTCACTTGTATAAACATTTTAACTTTGTTATAAAAATAGTGTCCAAAATACAAAAACTCTTCTTTACACTGTTGTCTTCATTATTATGGTTATAGTAAATTAGCACTTGAAAAAGGTTTCACCCAGTAGTCTTTGTCCTTGTGGGTTCGACATTCCGGTTCTTTAATAGAGCCACTATATTACTTACGACCCGTACACTCCCTGCGGGCTAATCAAGTTTTAGCGTCGTTGCCGGGGACTACAGGCAATTGTGAAATTTTAATTTTTCTTAGACGTGTTAGTTTGCTATTTCGATATTTTATTGTTGACAACTTGGTCTTACTTTGTATTTTGTAGATAGCGATTATACGGTAGACGCTTTGGCAAGAGACAAAGGTTTGAGTGGATCCATCCTTAGGCTAGGAAAGACAATTTCATCGCCAACGGAGAGAAGCTCTAGGAGAAAACTGCGGTGCTTAGACAAACCATTATGGAGCAACCACGAGAATCCACCACTCGTGCGGGCGTACCCCAGTGCCGAGGAAATGGCACAGTCAGTAGGTTACGTGATGTGGCAATCCCACATGCTAAATAACGTCACATCTAGTATCGCAAACCTGAGCCAGGAGGGTTCGAGCTAAAATAGAACATGAATTGCAATTGCTGCACACAAAAAGCGGGCAGTTCTGTCTCCCTCACGAGGATCCACAGCAACATCTTCGAGAATTTTCTGGAATAAGTGACACCCATCCCGGCTAGTGTCAACGAGATTACGTCGAGCTTACACTTTTCCCATTTTCACTTTTGGAAGCCAAGAGGTAGCTGTAGCTGAGCCACCAAAACTCTATAACCACATGGGATGATCTTGCAAGAAGTTCTTGATCGATTTTTCTAGGCAAAACGGCAAGACTTATAATTCAAATTCTAAGTTTTAAACAAAGAAGGAAGATACGTATCAAGCTTGGGAAGATTCAAATCGTGTTGAGAATTTGTCCTCATCACCATCAATCCAATGATGTCTTGGTACACTTTTATAGAGGGTTTGAACCCCACCTTTTGCTGGATTCGAATTTGGGGGACAAGCTTTAGAAAGACTTACGAGGAGCTTTATTCTTTGCTTAATCGTATTTCGCGAGGAAATCCGGAGTGGAATGCGGACTCTTCAAGGGAGGAGCAAGGAAACGTGGAGTCTTGGAAGTGGATGGGTTTACAGCTATCGCTGCACGAATGCTTTGCCAATCAATTAAACACTTCGGCAACATGAACTTGACGATCTCAAGCCCCGGTGAATGCGAGTGCAGCCGAATTTGGTGTGAGGTAATGCGAGAGCAATGAACACTGGTTGAAGTGTTGTGGAAAATCCCGGACTCGGTGAGCTTTGTCGGTAATGCAAAGGAACCAATCACCAACGAGTATGGGAACAGCTACAACTCTAATTGGAGGAGTCACCCGAATTTCTCTTGGGGTAGCACTTGACCATCGAGGGCGAGTTCGAGTTAGGGGATGCGGCGGAATCAAGGAGGGCCCTGAACTGCTCCAGAGCTGTCTGGGAATAACAATGCCCCTCCTCCCACCACCATCACCCGACGTTGAGAGATGTTCAACGGCTGATAGCGCCAGCTCAATTGCGGGCGCTGTGTCAGGTGGCGGCCGAAGTCAGAAGAACAATCAGCTAGCTGAGCCTTTGGGTATCAATTTGGGGAAATTTGTGGGCCGAGCATAGGCCTAGAGGAGGACTTCAGTGACACAGATCACAACCCCAAGCAGGTAAATACAGTGACCACGAGGATTGGTTTGGAGTTGAAGAGGTGGAACCCGAAAGACCACCTCAACGATCAGAACGACGGAGCGGAGAGGGAGCAGAATGATGAGAGGGGGAAACACAAGATGCTGAATCAGAAAGACCTCCACCCCCGTTCCTCAACGATTAAGGAAGCACAAGAGGAGGAGACGTGATGCTTAAAGAAATTCATGGAGTTGCTTAGCAGTACACGTTAACACCTCTCTTGTTGATGTTTGCGAGGAGTGCCAATGTATGCAAAATATATTAAGGACATCGTGGCCAACAAAAGCAGGCTTACCGAATATGCCACGGTGGCCCTTACGGAAGAACTTCCCGGATACAAAACCGATTGCCCACGAAGCTCAAAGATCTGGGAGCTACAATTCAAATAACAATCCGGCAAAGTATCCGAGCTCGCGGTTTGTGTGATTTGGGAGCGAGCATTAACTTGTGCCAACCTCGGTATTCAAGAAGTTAGGTCTAGGAAGACCTAGACCTACAGCAGTGATTTTGCAGCTTGCGGATCGTTCCTTAGCAAGACCCCGGACGGTATTGTGGAGGACATGCTAGTGCCAAGTCGGCTCCCTAATCTTCCCGCTGGATTTTGTTGTCTTGGACTTTGAGCCGAGACGGAAGTCCCATTTATTTTGGGATGACCTTTCTTGGCAACTGGGAAAGCGCTCATAGATGTAGCTGCGGGCCAGCTAACTATGCGAGCACACGACAAGGTGGAGGTGTTCGATGTGTACAAGGCCACCAGCTCCCGGCCGTGTACGAGGAACTCTCGTTGATTAACATGCTTGAGAAACCTGAATGCTGCTCCAGGGCGTTGGTATCGAGAATTAATGGGAGAGCCCCGATAAAAGGTTAGCTTGATGAGGGTGTGGACGTGGGTGAAACGTCCGTCACCCTAGAGGCAGGCTGAGCTTAAACGACGTCGAGCCGAGGCAGTAAACGGGCGCTGCACGGGAGGCAGCGGGTGAATTGTAATTGTATATTGTACATAAGAAACAAAAAAAGAGAAGAAAAAGATTTTTTTTTTTTTTTTTTTATGTATAGTAGTGTAAATAGAGAAAATAAAAATATTTTGTTCTAGCCCTTGGAATTCTAACCGAATTCTTGTGGTAAGATGTTTTACGGGTTGATCGGAGGAAAAAATGCAAAGGGAGCATAAAGGAGAGAAAAACGAGGTAAAGGAAAAAAATTTTTTTTTTTTTTTTTTAAGTGGCGAAAACAGTGAGCACAGCGATGGCTCCGTGTCACGGAGGAGGGCCTCAGCGTTACCTCCCGTGACACGTTGAAAAGAAATTTGGAAATTTGCAAATTCCCGAGAATGCTGCGCTGATGGCTGCACATTGTCACAGGGCATGCTCCGCGTTACCCTCCGTGACACGTTGACGTGTTAATCCCGTCGGGTCACACCGGGTCACCGGGCGACCCGCGTCCCACTTTTAAACCCCAAATCCCCTCATTTTCTCATTTTCTCACACCCTCGCGACAAACCCCCAAAATCCCCTCCCCCTCAACGTGTCACGGCAATAGGAGTTAAATTCATCAAATTTTCTTCGATATCATCGGATTAAAGGTATGTTCTTGAACTCAACTTCAATTCTTAGTTAAAAATTTCGATTTCTAACATTAACTAGGAAGAATCCATGCCTAGACATAAGTGAGCTTAAATACATTTGAGTTGTTGTCGGTGTGTTCGTAGTATCATTGTGATCATATGAACTCGATAAATGCACGTAATTGAATTTTTTGAAATTGTAGCTAGGGTTGGGTTGCGAATTTAAAAAGTTGAATTGAGGTTGAGTTGTTGAAAAATTGTTGGGTTGTGCATGTTGGGTGAATTGAATGCGTGTTATGCTTATTGTATTATGCTCAGAAACGATGAAATTATCGGGAGCGAATTGGGTGAAATTTCACGAACTTATCGAATCACGCAAAATCGGGAAATTGCTTAGGTTGAGTTTGTAGAATATTCTTATTTTCTGCGTTATCTTTTGGCTAAGTGCCATGTGATGAAATGATTATCGATGGTATGTTGGAATTAGGCTATACGAAGTGCAGGAGTAGTACATAGAGGTGATACAATGATTTTAAGAAGGCACGAGGCAATTGTGTTTGTGTTGTTTCTTTTTTTTTTTTTTAGTTGTTGTTCAAGTTTGTGTTATCTTTTTGTAAATTAGAAACAAATGTGATCTTGCCAAAATGCATAATGTGAGCTAAAGACTAAGTGTGGGGTGGCCGAAGGCCAAAAGCCCAGCCTTAGTCGAAGCTAATTTTAACTCGTGACATTGAGGCCCCCATCTGTTTTCTTTGGCAGAACAATGGCAAGCGGGCAGGACAAAGGTAAGGGCGCATCAACATCGGGCGTAGGACGAAAGGGATTTGAGGCGGGAGCGGCGGTCCCGGCCCAGCACCGCGGTTCCACGCGACGGCGCCAGCCAATATGGGCGCGATCGGGTGACCGAGGAAGGGAAGAAGTGGCACACCAAACACAAGGAGAACAAATACTTCCGGAGGAGCACATTGCATAGGACCCATTGTACAGGGATTCCCGGATGATGGTGCCTTCGGATTGTGGCTAGCCAGGCTCACGTTTTATTACAGCGAGCCCCAGTGCAATCTGCACTTAATTCGGAATTCTATGCCAAGCGGAACCCGACACTCGAAGTGCACATCAAGATAGGGGCAAGATTGTCACACTGGAGCCTCACCACCTCAATACTATCCTAGGGGCGCAAAATACGGACGCCCACATACTCAGTTTAGTGAATATCACTCCACCCTATGCGGGATATCAGACGCACATTGTGTGAGCAGGTCTACGGCACGTTGAACGGCTTGAGAGAGGGGCTACCATCGAACCTTTGCCCTATCTTACGAGATGATTCCGGGGAATTCACATGAGCGGATGTGGCCAGGATGCGTGTATGCTGTATATGCCTGCACGATGAAAGAAGTGCAGAGATCATGTTGGGGCGGTGATCATATCCGCCATGAAGAGGCCCGATTGCATCAAGGGCACGGTACGGATCGGCGAGCTGCTGACTACGTTCTGAGGGGCATGAGTCGAAGAAGGCCCTAGACTACATCCCGCAGGTGGAGAGGTGTGCCATAGACCCACAAAAAACTAGGCGCCCAGGCACCACTCACCGGGCTTTGTTCTCACATTGGCGGCTTGACATGCCAGATGACCAATATATGTCCGCATGTTCGGGATCAGATGCTCCAGCTACGCATAGGCGGGGAGACCGGCAGCGGAGGACGAGCTATGGAAGCTCTGACTTAGATTACTCTTTGGCGAACGCCGGGGCACTATGTCGGGTGGGCCGGCTTTTGTGGGCTTTGTAGATGATGATGTCACGGACGAGAAGACACGTCGCGAGGATTCCAGCGTTGAGTGGAGGAGGGCGATGGTGGGGCTCCAGACATGGGGACGAGGCGGCAGCACCTTATGAAGAAGAGTGGTATGAGGCCCCGATCGGGGAGTTTCACAAACACCTTTACGTTTTGTAATTGTATGGTGGGGACGGTGTTACGATTTTAAGATAATGAGGTGGGAGGTAGTTAGGTGGTGCTGAATTTCGTCTTGTATATTATGTTCTTTGTTCTATTGTTGTGTTTGTTTTCAATATGACTAAATTTTTATGTGTATGTTCGTTTTTGCAAATATTGTTGTTGTGAAGCCGTGTGTGTCTTTGTTGAATGTTGTTGCTTGATGTATAATGCTGAGAAGTATAAAATATTTTTAAAAATTTTCTCGTAACTAGTTTTACTTTTGAGGTTTCTCGGAGTTTGTTTCGGTTCTTTGCCGAGGAGAGTCCCCACAGACAAGTCGTAAATAGCCTTTCTCTATGATGGATGGATGACGACCGTCTTAAAGAAAGGTAGTCGATAGGAGTATTGAATTATAATTTTTTGTGTTTATTTTTGTTGGTTGGTTGTACCCCATGCATGTTGCCTCCTATGGCTACGGCATCTTTGTTGCGCGTTGTACATAATAATTTATATGGCAAAAGTGTTCGTTCAAGCATGCAAATTTTTGTACATATGTAGACACTTATGCCATAGAATTCGATTCAGTGTGATTGAGGCTTAAATTTGAATTCTTGTGATTAGCTGATTAAAGAATACTGTGAAGTAGATCAGGTTGAGCATGTGCATCGAGTGTATAGTGAGGATTTGTTTATTCCATGCTATTGTCGATTGTCTAGAACTTGCACATTGTGTGTACGAAATGAAATGAAGGAAGTGTAGTGTAGAAGGATGTGACATTTCTTTGTTAACCAAAAAAGTTTTTCTTGTTTTCCTTTTCATACCACCTTGAAAGATTAAATCCTAGTCGGCCCGTTACAGGCCTTGGCGTACATAATTTTTTTCTTTTGTTTCTTTTGTCAAAAGGGTGTAACAAAGTGCTTATGCAGCCCCGCCAAAGCGAAATTTCGAAGCTCTTAGCGCTCAAAAGAAAATATAAATTTTCCTATGGTGTCAAGGAGTGAAATGATGAAAAGAAAGGGAGGAAAGAAAAGTGATAAAAAGAAAGAAAGAAAAGGAAAAGAGTCGAGGTGAAATGGCTTGAGATTTGAAGGAAGAAAGTTGTATAACTCATTTTCTTCATTGATGCAGTGTGTTAAAGAAATGTTTGTTGATAAACATAAAGATAACTTCAGAGAAGGAGGAGGAAAGGAAGAAACTATTTCAGAATGTGATGGGATGTATTAAAAAGCGGTTAAGGAAGCTAGTTACTATTATTGGTTAGCCCGAGTCTATACTAGTTTCGTAGCTTACATTACAACCACGTTAAGTCCTAGTGATCTTTACATCACGCATCCTTATATTAGTGAGTAATACACAGAGAGCAAGCTTATGGGTCATGACACAATGCATGTGAATTCTTTTGGGAGAGTGAGCAAAATTGTGCGTATATATACCCCGACATGAATTTCTTTAGAGTTCATGTGACTAAAAGCGAGGAATCTCTCTTATGTTGTGAGGGCACATGTTTGATGATAGAATAAATTCGTGTCGGATATCTCGGTCAACTAATATGCATGAGTTTGCGTGCTCGAGTCGATTCTTGTGTTAGGAGGTCTTGATTTATTAAGTGTCGTTGTAATGATGATACTATGCATGTTTTCTTGATGATTTGTTGTGAACATAGCTCCGGTATAAGTAGCTGGATTAATAGAGCCAAAGTAGCCATGATGGGATATCAATTTCATGAGGTGTATAAGTATTGTTCGAGGACGAACAAGATTTTAAGGTAATGAGGTAGGTGATAGGGGCATATTTATATGCCAAATCGATACTCAAATGTATAGCTTTGCTTTGTTTGTCCAATAATGTGTGCACATTCTCATATAAATGTACGGAAGTGTGATTTTATACTAACCAACATGATTAGCGTTGTTTTGTAGGAAAAACATGCTTTTGATGGAGAAAAATGACATTTGGGAGAAATCGAAGATGAACTTGGGAGCAGTAGGAAGCCGGTTGGATGAGCAAGAACACAAGGGCTCGCGATGGAGCCGTGACACGCTGCCATCGCGGTTGCAATCTGCACAGGAATTAAAAGTGCAAGAAATTCCCGGTGAAGGTCCGCGTCAAGCCGTGCCACGTTAGGATTAATTTCCCAGAGACCTTGCAATTCGAGAGAGGGTCCGCGATTGCACCGTGGCACGCTGGCCATGCTCCGCGATGCATGCCGTGCCACGTTGGAAGCAATTACCTGGGCGGACAATTTCGAGAGCTTCCGCGTTCGCAGGTGTCACGGAGGCGGTGCTCCGCGTGCACTCAGTGACACGTTGCTATTCAGGAAAAATTATCCCTATAAATAGAACACTTAGGTTCATTTTTAATTATTCTAACTTGGTGGAGCAAGAACGTGGGTTACGGCCGGTTTGAGGACGAAAATTCTTAGGGTTTTCTCTATCCCTTTCTTCTTCCTTTCAATTGTTTGCATGATTTCCATTCATTTAACGATGTTCAATCACAAATGAGTGGCTAATTCTCTTTCTTGCTGAGGTTATGAACTATTGTATTGAAATGTGATTATTGAATTCTTTGTTTTCACTTTCATCTTTTCTTCTATGGTTGTTCTATTTAATTCTTGTTCTTCCACTCGTTAATATCGGCCAATGGTAATGTAAATCCAAAAGTCCGGTTTCACCCGAGAGGGCAAGAACTGGAAAGTTGTGAATTAATAGGATATGATCTTTTCTTGGTTTGGGAAAATTGTTGGGTTGTGTGTGTTCAAAATGGCCTTATGTGATCTTGGGTGTGGAATCGGTTTGTATGGCTAGAACACCCAGATTTCTTTGCTTAACACACAGAAATGTAGGTAGGTTCATGATTCTTAAGTTGGGTTAAATACTTAATCCATAGGCATAAGTTCGGCCCAACACTTGGGAAAAAGATAAACCATGTATACCGATAGTTAGTTTCTTTACTTGTTCTTTGTAGCCTCGGCATGCTCACGTTCAGATTCACTTGCATAAACATTTTAACTTTGTTATAAAAATAGTGTCCAAAATACAAAAACTCTTCTTTACCTTTGTTGTCTTCTTTATTATAGTTGTAGTAAATTAGCACTTGAAAAGGTTTCACCAGTAGTCTGTCCTTGTGGATTCGACATTCGGTTCTTAAAAAAGAGCCACTATATTACTTGCACGACCTGTACACTAGCGGGCTCATCAAAAGGTCCTTCTGTGTGAACTACACATATTGTAGACTCTTGTGATCCATAAATACATCCACGTGGACCCCATGCAAGTAATGTCTCTATATCTTCAAAGCAAACACCACGCGTTGCCAATTCTAGATCATGGGTCGAGTAATTCTTCTCATGGACCTTTAACATGCGGGAGGCATATGCTATTACCTTTCCCTGCTGCATCAATACATGCCTGAGCCCGATTCTCAAAGCATCACAATACAAAAAAAACCATCCGTGCCCTCGGTAGGGTCAACACACCGGTGTGAGTAGTGTGCGGGTCTTCAATTCCCGGAAGCTCTTCTCACAAGTCTCCGACCATTGAAACTTCACCTTTTTCTGAGTCAACCTAGTCAATGGTGCTGCAATTGATGAAAAGCCATCAACAAATCTATGGTAGTAGCCTACTAGGCCCAGAAACTCAGATCTCTGAAGGATTCATCGGTCTAGGACAATTATTCACTGCCTCAATTTTCTGAGAATCTACCTATATTCCCTCACTCGAAACCACATGGCCCAAAAATTCAACCGAGTCCAACCAAAACTCGTACTTGCTGAACTTTGCATAAAATTGGCGATCCTTGAGAGTTTGTAGCACGTACTCTCCAAATGAGCGGCATGCTCCTCCTACGACAGTATATAAGGATATCATCGATGAACATTATCATGAAAATGTCTAGATATAGCTTGAACACCTTGTTCATCTGGTCCATGAAAGCTGTAGGAGCATTTGTTAGTCCAAAATACATAACGTATGAACTCATAATGGCGATACCATGTTCTAAAGTACGTCTTCCGGGATATCACACTCCCGAACCCTGAGGTAGTGATACCGTACACGAGGTCTATCTTAGAGAAACATCTGGCACCCTGGAGCTGGTCGAACAAGTAATCAATTTGGGTAAGGAGTACCTGTTCTTGATGGTGACCTTGTTCAGTGCCGTCAATGCACATTTGAAGTGATCCATCCTTCTTCCGGAAAAATAAAAGCTGGTGCACCCCGTGGAGACTTGCTCGATCTAATGAGCTCTTATCTAGTAGATCCTTCAACCGATCCTTTAATTCCTTTAGCTCAACTGGAGGCATTCTTTACAGAGGAATAGAATGAGGCTGCATATCGGGTTTTCCACGCTGCGAAGCAAGTATCCAAGCCTACTAAGCATCTCCCGGGGGTGATTCTTGCCGCACCGCGCTACAAAGAAAGAGTGCTCCACCTGCATGCTACCCTGACCTCTCGACTCTGAAGCTCTTCTCCTCCGATCCCCTCTGAATCTAGATGTCGTGGCCGATATGGGGAAGCGTGGGCACATCTTTGGGAGCTGCGGCGTTGTCCACCCCTTGACCTGAATTGAGAAGTCCCATAGCTGTCGTTCGTGGCCCTCTTGGCCTCCCTCTACCTCCGGCAGACTGACTCCATCTGCTATGCATGAAACAAAATGCTGGGAAAGGTCGATATCCCGATGTAGCATGGCGATCACCGCAATCCTTGTCCAAATAATTCGCCACTCCGCTGAACAAAACGACTCACCCGAGCTCTCAAGTTTGCCACCAACTCTGGAGAATACTTGGATAATCGGGTGAACTCTAATGCGTACTCCTAAACGGACATGTCACCTATTTTAAATTAAAATACTCGGCCACCTTGAGTTTCCCTCATCTCCCGAGGAAGAACCTATCAAAAATGCCCTGTGGAACTCTTCCCAACCTATAGGGCTGCACCCACGCCCTCGCATCTCTCCCTTTGCTTGAACCATATATGAGCCACCCCTTTAACTAATAGTAGGTAAAGTCAACACACTCCCTATTTTCACCCCCATAGCAGGTTATATCAGAATCTTCCTAATGAAATCGTGTGAGGTCACTCTTGTCCACGTTAGGCCGTGAACTCGGAGGCTCATTCTCAGAAATGTATCCAGACCCGAATGTACACCCAGATCGTAAGCACGGGACAAGGAGCCACGAGATACCGCAAGTCTACCCATGGAATGAGCAAGCATCTAATTCATTCACATCAACAAAAGACTTAACATAAAGCATATCAAAAACATAGCGAACCATGACATATCCAACTTGAAATGAGAATCACTTAGACATACATGAGATGAATTTTATACTTTGTCACAGCCTCTATTACAATGATGGGCTGATAGGAAAACACCCCCAACTAACCCAAACATGTACTGAAACATAAAGAGCAACATATCTATCAAATAGTCCTCGGAACATGAGGACTCACCAGCTCTGGCGCAAGCAAACTGCGAGACGATCTACGGATGCGGGTGAGCTTGAGAGGCTAGTCTGTATTATAAAGCGATACAACATAGGAAGTATGCGATAAATCGTGGAATATGCAGTATGAAAGGTAAGTAAAACGGATATTTAAAATATTTAAAACTCATAAATGATCAAAGGAGCGGACATCATGCTCATATCACAAACATCGTAACATAACATAAGGCTCAAGGTTTTCAAAATATTTGTAATACAACATAATCATAATCAAAGGAGGAAAAGCATATATTAATCATGGCTTGCGCCAAAATACATATTCATAAGCATTCATAAATCATGAGGAGCAGTGGGAGATTCTCTTAACTGACCTTCCCCATATGAGCACACATGAAGTCCGACTTGTAAACCTAGTAGGGAGACGTTCGTACCTTGCCAAAGGTAGAACCATGAAAGAGAGCGTGATATCACCAAGAAAAGGGCCATTTCGGCCGGAGGATAGTAAAAAGGAGGACCCACCATACCTACAGTGGGGCGTAGTTTATGAGATATGGGCTTAACACGATCCTCGAACCTACTCGGTGTTCCGATACTACTCCAAAAAACATATATAGTGCTCATAGTATAACATGTTAATTCATGGGCTAGTTAACTCATGATAATCATAAACATACTTGTACATACGTGAACTAGCCATGACATAGGGCACGTGAGTTGGCCAAAACATAATTCATGAATTATAAAGTTCATACATACTTGTAGATCATGCGTATAACTTTGAAATTCCTTAAAATCATAATGGGTAGTTGATTGAGTCCATAATTTAAATCATAATTTAAGAGGGGCTAGTAAATATCATCAATTGAAAAGTAGATCATAAATCAATTCATCACTTGGTCATGCATAATTAGGCTAAATTTCATGAAAAACAAAATCTGTAATATTATAAATAATTTACATCATATAAGTTGATCAAAACACTTAGAATATGATAAGATTCAAAAATCACAAAGCCCATTAATAATCATTAGATTTTTATATAAAGCTACTTCAAAACCCTATAAATTTTTGATAGAATTTTCAAGAAATTGTAGATAATTCGATGGGTGTGAAGAAACACCCATTGATAACCTTACATACACAGAAAACAACTGATTCTTAACCTCCCTTGAAAACCCAAGAAGGAATTGGAAAGATTTGAAGAGAGAAGCCTTGAATCCCCCTAGTATCACCTGTCTATACACTTGCATGCATTAAGGGGACTTAGAATAAATTATCCCCCTAAAACCCACCTTCCATAAGCTAAAATAGCCAGTATTTTAGGGTCTCATAGCATGGAAAGTCCAAAATGCCCTTAATGAATTTGCCCTGAAAACTATCCAGATTGGACAAACGGATGGAACCATCGGATCATTGGAAGGAATGACGACCCATTGTGTTGCTCGTCATTTGCACTCTTAGAGACTTTCCTCGGAACTGAACAACGGATGGGCCAGGACTCATCCTCTGAAACAACGGATCATTACATCGACCATTGCCGCCCCTTCAAAAAAATCTGAACTTGCTTACCACGAGCCTCACCGACTCATGAGTTGCTTCCAACGAGTCGTGATCTTGATCTGTCACATACTGCTAAATCTTGAAACCAACCAATGACCGATAACCATGGGTTATTTCTCCTGCGCAATGGTCGATGGATGACCCGTTGTATCCCATCTGCTGAACCCAGCCTCCTCAAACGCCTACTAACAATGGCTTGTTGTACTCGAACAATGAGTCATTTTGTCGTCAAATCGTCTCCACTGCTGCCGAGTTCCTCACAATATTCGCATACAAAAACCCATGGTTTGATTCCACGAGTCGTTAGGTCGCCCGTTATTTTGTGATATTTTTCCAGTTTCAACAGTTTCAACTTTTAGTTCCAAGGTCTACTCTTAGGAACTTTGAAGGGGTATTACAATATCTCCCCTATGTAAACATTCATCCTCGAATGTAGGAAACAAGTAGAAAACGAGAAACATGCAATTATCATATTCAAATGCTGGTCTTTTAAACGAAAACTAGTGCAATGACTACCTCAGAACTACATAGCTGAACCGAATTCAGACATCACATACATCTATCATAATATATAAAAAACTTTACACATGAACTAACATGGAAACTGATTAGAGAATTAGGAAAAAATTGATACCTCAATTTGAAATTGGCCAGATAGAGAAAAAGTGAGGGTATTTATCCATCATATCAAGCCGGCTTCCCCGTAACTCCTCAACATGTTGATTTCTCCATAACACCTTTACTGAAGCTACCTCTTTATTCCTCAACACTCCAAACCTGACGACCAAGATTGCAACTGGAATTTCCTCATAAGCCGAGGCTGTCCTTTAAACCAATCTTTGCTAGATCACCCAAGCACTTTTTCAAGAAAAGCGATACATGAAAGGCAGGATGAACTGAAGATAACTCTAATGGAAAGTCCAACTCATGCGCTGCCTTACCAACTCTTCTCATAACAGTGGTAGCTTGCTTGAGGGCGAGTTTTCCTTTCCTTTCGAACCGCATGACTACCTTCATGGTAGACACCTTCAAAAATACCCAATCGTCCACCTCGAACCCCAACTCTCCTCCTTACATCATCATATGACTTTTGATGACTTTTAGTAGTTTTCAGCCTGTTCCTTATCAACCTTCACCATAGCCTCATGAACCAAATTTTTCCCTATCATAGCTACCTCACCAACCTCAAACCATCCAGATGGAGCGTCTACATGTAGCCCATAGAGAGCCTCGAATGGTGCCATTTGGATATTGGAGTGATAAGCTACATTTATTGAAAGCGAACTCGATCAAGGGCAAGTGATAATCCCAACTACCTTTGAAATCCATCACACGAGCTCTCAACATGTTCTCCGGGTTTGGATTGTTAGCCTCCACTGACCATCAATTTTGGATGAAATATTATGTTGAGTTTAACTTGAGTCCCAAGCCCTTTTTTAAAAGACCGCCAAAACTTGAAGGTAGCTGAGTACACTCGGTCTGAGATAATAGACAAGGGCACTCCATGTAATCACACCAACTCCCGGATATACAATTTGTAATAATCATCCATTTGAATACGTAGTTTCACCGGTAAGAAATGTGCAGCCTTGGTCACCTTGTCACTTTGACCACCGAAATAGAATCGTAGTGTCAACGAGTACGAGGTAGGCATGTAATGAAATCCATATTAATCTCTTCCCTTCCAGAAATTAGAATGCTAATATCGTGAAGTATGCCTCTCGCCTTTGATGTTCGACCTTAACTGGCGACGGTTAAAGACTTTTGGCTACAAATTCCGCCCAATATCCTTTTTCATGTCGTTCCACCAATATATTTCTGCCAAATAATGATACATCTTGGTAGCACCTGAATGAATGAAGTACCTGGATCCATGTGCCTTATGCAATATACGGCCCCTCAAATCATCTCGTTTGGAACACACAAACGACCACAGTACCGCAACCATCTCCCCCTTGGGAGAAGACCTCCACCTTCTGACTCCGAATGGTTTCTTTCAACTTAACCAAAAAATCAGAATCCTCATCTTGCTAGCTTTAGCATCAGTCACCAGGACGATTCGGATCCATTTTGCAAAACAATGCCGCCATCGGTCGAGTCGACCAATCTAACTCCCAACACAGAGTCGATATTTCACTAACTCCTTCTTTCCCTCATCCATGTGAGACACACTCTCCATAGAGAGCCTACAAGTCACAAACATTTGCTACCACATTATCCTTCCTCGGGTGGTAAAAAGAACACTCATATAAATGAGGATTCTTGAGTAGCTCCAACCACCTTCTTTGCCAAGGTGAGATATTTTTGTGTGAACGCATATTTCAAGCTCTTGTGATCGTGAATACATCCGCAGCGGACCCATACAAGTAATTCACCCATATCTTCATTGCAAACACTACCGCAGCCCAACTCAAGATCATGGGACGGGTAATTCCTAATACTCATGGATTTTCAACTGTTTGAGGCATAAGCTATCACTTTCCCATGCTGCATCAACACATACCAAGTCCGATTCTCTGAAGGCATAACAATACACCACGAAACTATCGGTACCCTCGGGTAGGGTCAGCTTTGAGTGTGAAGTGAGTCGTCTTCAACTCTTGGAAGCTTTTCTCACAAGCCTCCAACCATTGGAACTTTACCTTCTTCTGGAGTCAACTTGGTCAAGGTGCCACAATTGATGAAAAACCCTCTATGAATCTTCCGTAGTATCCTGTTAGGCGAAACTCCAATTTCTAAAGGATTCACCGTGCAGGCAAATTCTTCATCGCTTCAATTTGATGAGAATCTACCTTTATGCCCTCACTCGATACCACAGCCTAAAAATTGTCACATGAGTCAACAAAATCACATTTGCTAAACTTTGCATACAAGCGGCTTGATCATTTGGTCATGCAGGCTTGCTACTCGGTGAGCAACATGCTCCTCCTCGCTCCGAGAGTATATAAGGATATCATCGATGAACATGAGCACGAACATGTCTAGATATTGATTGAGTACCCAGTCCATCAAGTCCACAAAAGCTGTAGGGGCATTAATTAGTCCAAAATACATAACAACAAACTCGTAGTGACCATGCAGGTCTAAAGTGGTTTTTGAGATGTCACTCTCCACCGAACCTAAGTGGTGATACCGGACACAGATCAATCATGGAGAAACACTTGCCACCTTAAATTGGTCAAACAAATCATCAATTCTTGGTAAAGTTTGTTCTTAATGGTGACCTTGTTCAGCTACGATAATCAACGCACATCCGAAGAGAACCACCCTTCTTCTAGACAAAATAGCAGTGGGGCACCCCATGAGACTTGCTCGGTTGATAAAGGCCTTATCTAATAGGTCCTTCAGCGATCCTTCCAACTCCTTTGCTTCCGATTGGAGCCATCCTGTAGGGAGGAATAAGAGGAGCTCCAACCCCTGCCGTGTCAAGGGAAGGGTATGCTGAAATCAATCTCCACTCGGGAGGAACACCTAGCAAATCATCGGGAAAAGCAGCCGGATACTCACACACCACCAAACTGACCGGATAGTTGGGGTCTCGGACTCAACATCTTTAACTAACTAGGTGATACAGCAGTCAATATTTTCTGGCATAAAGATATGAAAAAACCAACTGGCTGGTACAACTGAATTACCCTTCCACTCCAACATTAACTCACCCCGAAGTGGAATTCCACCGCACGAGTCCTATAATTGATCGAAGCATAACATGCAAACAACCAATCGATTCCCAAAATGATGTCAAAGTCATTCATACCTAACTCTACTAAGTTTTGCAGGTGACCTTATGCAATACTGTAATGGGACAACCTTTATACACTCGCCTAGCTACAACTGAATCACCATTGGAGTAGAGGCGAGAATGGTTACGGCGAGTTTTAGGGATAGCTCCAAAACTACTAGGAATATAAGGGGTCACAAAAAGACAAAGTAGCTCTGGATCTAACAGGAATAAGCATCAATATGGAAGACTTGCAACATACCAGTGACCACATCTGAAGTCTCCTGCTCCTGTTGGATTATAAAGCATAAAGCCTTTTTGGCATGACCCTTTCTTGCACTAGTAGAGCACCATCTTCGAGGAGGGCGTCTTGTTGGAGCGGTAGGGTGGTTGTTGGCACACAAGCTCCACCGACCCTTGATCTAGCTGAGGCAATCCTTAGTCTTTGTCCAGGTTTGCCACAACCAAAGCAAGAATCCGAGCCATCTAAACACCTCAGGGTAATTCTTGCCATACCACAGGCAGGAAAAGAGCGCTCCATACGCATGTTACCTGGTCTCTCAGCTCTGAAACTACTTCCTCCTCCGAGCTCCTTTGAATCTAGATGACAGTACTGGCTGATGATGGGTTGGAGCGATAGACGTAATGTTGGGACTACTGATACTGTCCACCCCCTATCCTGACCTGAGAAGCCCTGTAGCTATCCGTCCTAGCCCTCTTGGACTCCCTACGCCTCATGTAGACCAACTCCATCTGCGAGAATGCAACAAAATGCGGGGAAAGTCAATATGCCGATGTAGCATGGAAATCCTGCAGTACTTGTCAAAATAATCTACCACCCCATGCACAAAACGGCTCTTACCCAGCCTCTGGTCACCACCAACTCTGGAGAATACATTGATAGTCAGTGAACTCTAATATGTACTCCTAAATGGACAAGTTACCCTAGCTGAAATTAACAAAACCGGCCGCCTTGAGCTCCTAATATCTAGAGGGAAGAACCAATCCAAAAATGCTGCGTGGAACTCTTCACAACCTTGGGCCTGCACCCACTGCCCTGGAATCTCACTAGCGAGCAATATATAAGCCGCATAAGATAAATAGGATGTCAAAAGTCAACACACTCCCATTTTTTACCCCCACCCAACTTTTGGTGATCTTCCGAATCTCCTCAATCAAATCTTATGGATCCTCGCCCACCTTCGAACTCGTGAACTCAGGAGGGATCATCCTCAAGAAATCCCTCATCCTAGATGCGGCTGCATTCCTATTCTGAGGGTAATGCGCCACCATCTTATTTATGAACCTAAGGAAGCCATAGCACATTGCGGTATTTGGATCGCTTCCCTAAACTCGGCGTGGGCAACTAGCTACGGAGTGCGTGCTCCTCGTGAACGGGTGGGGGCACAGACGTGCCCATCACCATTGGCACCCTCATGATCATTTCCATTACCATTTCTTCTGGCATTTGCGTGGAGGCAAGATTCTGCAAACGCAAATAGCACAAATTAGAAGGCTAAAGGGCTGTTATCATATGACATAGATCATAAAAGAGGGGAACATTTCCTAAATGTCTTGTAGCCTCTCTTCATAAGTGTGGCGCGCTTCACACCCCACATGAAAAAGACTCTACTTATCTGCGGCTTTTAGACACCTTAGGACACTTTAAAACCTAAGTCTCTGATACCATGTTTGTCGCGCCCGAACGTAGAC
Source organism: Datura stramonium (assembly GCA_018107945.1). Lineage (NCBI taxonomy): Eukaryota > Viridiplantae > Streptophyta > Magnoliopsida > Solanales > Solanaceae > Datura > Datura stramonium. The sequence continues at coordinate 31,688 of JACEIK010003522.1, read as the reverse complement.
CCAGATCATAAACACGGGAAAAGGAGTCGCGGGAGACCTCAAGTCGACCTATGGCATGGCACATGCATGTAATTCATTCACATGAGAAGAGGAATTAACATAAAGCATGTCAGAAACATAACGAACCATGACATATCAAACTGAAAGAATCACTTAGATATACATGAGTTGAATTCTATACTTTGTATGGAAGCCTCTATTACAATGATCGGTTGATGGGACAACACCCCCAACTAACCCCAAACAGTACTAAAACATAAAGTAGCAACATGTCTATCAAAATGGCCCTCGGAACATGAGGATTCACCAATACGGCGAAACCAAACTCTGAGACAATCTAAAGATTCGGGTGGAGCCTAAGAGTTGGGTCCTGTATCATGAAACGATATGGCATAGAAACACACGATCAGTACGTGGAATGTAACGAGCATGCAAGGTAAGTAAAATGTACATTTAAAATATTTAAAATTCATAAATGATCAAAAGTAGTAATAATGTCATATCGTAAACATCGTAACATAAGGCTCAAGTCTTTCAAATAATTCATAAAAAATAATTGAAATCATAGGAGGAAAAGCTAAACTTAATCATGACTGAGACAAAATATATATTCATAAGCATTCATAAATCATTAGGAGAGTGGGGAGATTCTCTTAACAGACATACACCATATGAGCACACATGAAGTCTTACTTGTAAACCTAGTCGGAAGGCCCGTTTTGTACCTTTCAAGGGTAGAAACATGAAGGGCGTGAATCCCCATGAAAAAGACCCATTTGGGCTGAGGAAAGTCAAAAGGAGGTACCAACATACCTATGGTGGCACATAGTTTATGAATCCCAGGAAGCAACTTTGAGCCGAACCTACTCGGTGTTCGATACTACTCCCAAAACATATATAGTGCTCATTAAATCATACATGAATTCATGGGCTTGTTAAATCATGATAATCATAAATATACTTGTATATACGTGAACTAGCCATGACATAGGGCTCGCTGGTTGGCCAAAACATAATTCATGATCCGCAAAAGTTCATACATACTTACAGATCGTGCGTATATCTTTGAAATTCATAAAATTATAATGGGTAATTGACTGAGTCCATAATTTAAATAGCATAATTCATGTTGGGCTTGTAAATCTCATCAATTGAAAAGTTGATAATAAATCGATTCATCATAGTTCATGCATAATTAGGTAAATTCCATAGAAAACAAAATCGATAATATTATATATAATTTAAATCGTATAAGTTGATCAAAACTCTTAGAATATGATAAGATTACAAAATCAAAAAGCCCATTAATAATCATAAGATTTTTATATAAAGCTACTTCAAACCCCCATAAATTTTTGATAGAATTTTCATGAAGTCATAGAGAATTGGAATGGGTGTGAAAGGAAACACCCATTGATAACCTTACATACCTGACAACAACTGGTGCTAAACCTCCCTTGAATGCCCAAAGAGGATTGGAAGGATATGAAGATAGAAGCATTAAATCCCCTATGATCACCCTTTATCTTCTTGCATCATGAATGGGGACTTAGAATAAATTATCCACCTAAAAAAACCCACGTTCCCATAGCTAAAACAACGTAATTTAGGGTCTCATAGCGTGGAAAAAGTTGAAAATGCCCTCAATGAATCTGCCTGAAAACTGTCCAGGGTGGACCAACGGATGGAACAGCGGATCATTGGAAGAAACGATGACTTGTTGTGTTGCTGGGTTGTTTGCACTGCGATACTTGCGGCGGAACTGAACAACGGACAGACAGGACGATTCGTCTATGAAACAACAGATCATTGCGACTTTTGCTACCCCTTCACCAAAATCTAGACCTTCTTACCACAGGCCTCGCCCATTTCGTGGGGTTGCTTCCGTTGAGTCATGGTCTTGACCAGTCACATACCTTCAAAATCTTGGAAACCAACCAACGGAGCAGTAACTATGATCCCATCACTCCACAATGAGTCATTGGATGACACATTGTATCCTATCTGCTGAACCCAGCCTCCTCCAACGCCTGCTAACAACGGCTCGCTGTCTCGAACAATGAGTCGTTGTGTAATGTTTGTCATCTCCCTTGCCACCCCAGAGACTTCCCTCGCCATGAATACATACAATGACCCGTGGTTTGATACAAGTCGTTGGAGTCGCTCGTTCTGTATTTTCTAGTTTAAGCAGTTTTCAACTTTTTAGTTTCGGGTCTACTCCTATGCACTTTTGGGGTATTAATAAATACCTCACCCTAGCCACTACAATGGCCATTCTAAGGATAATGCGCCCTTTGTATGATTATGAAATCTAGGCGAGTCATGGCCTTCGCAAGAAACATCTGAATCGCTGCCTAAACTCAAGCGGTGGCGGCTGCAGACCTGCATGCTCTCGTGAATGGGTGGGTGGGCGTGCTCGTCACCATTGGCACCCTCATGATCATTGTTGTTGCCATTTCTTACGGCATTCACTGATGTGGAGGCATGATTACATAGCAGCGAATAGCATGAATTAGAAGAGGTAGGATCACTTTTTCATTGCAGGACATAGATCATGAAGAAGAAATATTTCTTAAACGTTTTGCTTAGCCTCTTCGTCATAAGTGCGGTACCTTCAAACCTGAAAAATACCCTACTTAACATATTTTAGACACCCATAGGACACATACCAAGTTTTCATGGCCCGAACATAGACTTGGATCGTAACACGGGACAAGGAACCCGAGAGGCCCCAAGTCGACCCATGGCATAAGCATACATCTAACTGCATATCATTTAAGGCGGAATACTGAACACATGATATAGCAGAAACATAAACGTAATATAGCATAACATGACGAGTGGAAAGTACTGGACATACATAATTAGCTGAAAGTACACAAACTATCACAAAGCCTCCATCATATAAGATGGGTTGATGGGACAACATCCCCAACTAATCCGGAAAAATTGAAGCAGAAAAACATCATCAAGGTTTGGGCCTCGTCCCTGACATGAGTCTCACCAACAATGCCGATAGCTAACTCTTAAATGGGCTAACTTTGATGGAGATGAGCACGAGTTGGGTCTGTCATGAAACGATAAAGAATAGAAAGTATGCGGTTAGTACGTGGAATGTACCGAGTATGCAAAGGTAAGTAAAAACGGATATTTAAAACATATAAAACTCATAAATGATCAAAAAGGTAGGACATAATGCTCAAATCGTAGAACTTCCATAACATAACATAAGGCTCAAGGGTTTCAAAACATTCATAATACAACTTAATCATAATCATAAGAGAAAAGCTTTACTTAACATGATTTGAGCTAAAATACATAATAATAAGAATTCCTAAATCATGAGGAATAGTAGGAGATTCTCTTAACAGGCATACCCCATATGAGCACACATGAAGTCTGACTTGTAAACCTAATAGGGAGGTCGTTCGTACCTTTCAAAGGTAGAGCCATGAAGGTGTGATATCACCATGAAAAGGGCTAATTAGGTACAGGGAAATTCACAAAGGAGGTCCCAACATACCTATGGTGGCATATAGTTTGTGAGATCTAGGGATTAACCTGAGCACCAAACCTACTCGATGTTCGATACTACTCCCAAAACATATATACTGCTCATAGTATAACATGCATAAATTCATGGGCTAGTTAATTCATGATAATCACCATAAACATACTTGTACATACGTTCCCTAGCCATGAAAGTGAGGACCGTGGTCGGCCCAAAATATAATTCATGAATTATAAAGTTCATACATACTTGTAGATCATGCATATAGCTTGAAATTCATAAAATCATAATGGTTAATTGACTAAATCCATATTTTCAATCATAATTCATGTTGGGCTCGTATATATCATTAATGGAAAAGTAGATCATAGATCAATTCATTATAGGTCATGCATAATTGACTTAATTTCAAAAGAATTCAATAATCTATAATATTATAATTAAATTAAATTGAAAAATCTGATCAAAACCCCATAGGAATACGATAAGGTTCGAAAATCACAAAACACATTAACAATCATTAGGTTTTTATATAAATCTACTTCAAAACCCCATATTTTTTTATAGAAGTTTCATGAAATAGTAGAGAATGGGCATGAGTGTCAAAGGAAACACCCATTGACATCGTTACATACTTGAAAACAACTGAGTCTTACTCTCCCTTGAATGCCCAAGAAGGAATTGGAAGAATTTGAAGAGGGGCCTTGAATCATCCTTTGATCACCTCTCTATCTTGTTGCATGCATGAATAAGGATTTAGAATAAATTATCCCTCTACAGCCCACCTTTCCTAGGCTAAAACGACATAGTTTAGGGTCATAGCATGGAAAAGTCGAAGATACCCTTAATGAATCTTCCCTTTGAAAATTTTCAGTCGTCCCAATAGGTCGTACCAACAAGTACGTTGGAAGAAACAACAACCCGTTGTATGGCCTTAAGTGAGCACTATTGAGACTAGCCTCTAGAATAGAACAACAGATGAATGAGATGACTATTCCTTTAGACCAATGGGTCTCAAGTCCCAGCCATTGTTTGCCCGCTTCACAAAAGCGGGACCTCTGACCACGAGCTGCCGACTTGTGGTTGCTTCCGATGAGTAATGGTCTTGATATGTCGAATGCCTTGAAATTCCTTGCAACCAAACAGCGACCGGTGACCACGAGTCGTTGGATGATCTGTGGTATCTGAACTTCTAAGTCCAGCCTCTCCTGGCTGCGCCAACAATGACTCGTTGTTCCAAGCAATGAGCCATTGCATCGCCCGGTGTCTCACACGCCTGCAAAACTTCCCAACACCTGGTGTGCATAAAATGACCCGTGGTTTGATACAATGACCTCGCTCGTTCTGTGATACTTTCCCAATTTCTTCAGTTTTCAACTTTTTAACTCCCGGGTCTACTCCTGAGGCACTTTTGGGGTATTATATTAGCATTCCCTACTTTGAAGTAGAAGAGATCAATATGGACTTCATAACGAATTTTCCTTTTTCGTTGGCAATATGACTCCATTTGGGTTGTTGTAGACAAGTTGACCAAAGCTGCTCATTTTCTATCGTTCCGACCACTGATTCCGCGGAGGATTATGCCAAACTATACATTCAGGAGTTGGTTTGATTTCTGAGTTCCCTTGTCCATCATATCGGATAGAGGTACTCAATTTATCTCTAAGTTTTGGAGGTCATTTCAAGGACTAGGTACCCAGATCAAGCTCGGTACAACATTTCACCCGCAAAAGGATGGCCAAGCTGAGAAGAAATTTAGACTCGAGGACATGTTGAGAGCATGTGTGATTGACTTCAAAGGTAGTTGGAATGATCATTGCCTCTTATCGAGTTTGCATACAATAACAATTACCATTCTAGTATCGAGATGGCTCGTTTGAGTCTCTTTGGCCAGAGATGTAGATTGCCTATTGGCTTGTTTGAAGTTAGTGAAGCTGCAATGGTAGGACCATATTCAGTCCATAAGGCTATGGAGAAGGTTCAGCATATGGGACGGGTTGAAAACGGCTCAAAGTCACCAAGTCTATGCCGATGTGAGAAGGAGAGAACTAGAGTTCGAAGTGGATGATTGGGTGTTTTTGAAGGTGTCTTCCTGTGAAGGAGTGATGAGGTTTGGAAAGAAAGGAAAGCTTATCCCTCGTTATGTTAGCCCCTGCCGGATTGTGAAATGGGTTGGCAAGATGGCATATGAATTGGAGTTGCCCTCGGGAATTAGCTTACGTTCATCCTGTTTTTCATGTATCGCTCTTGAAGAAGTCTTGGGTGATCTGGCTTTAGTGGTTCCGATGAGTGTGGGTGTAGAGACACCCTTAACTATGAGGAAATTCTGGTTGATATATTGGATGCTTCGAGGTTCGGAGGCTAAGGAACAGAGTAGCTTCAGTCGAGGTGTTATGGAGGAATCAACATCTTGAGGGAATGCGTGGGAAGCCAAAGAAGGTAGAACCATAGATACCCATCTATTCCCTACAGGCTCAGTTCTAGCTTGAGGTATCCAAGTTTTTACCGAAAACTCTATTGAGTTTCATGTTAAGTTCATGTACTTGTTATCTTTCATGTATTGATGTATGTATGATTTAGGAATTCAGTTAAGACATGTAGTTTAAATTGGATAGTCATTCGGTCAGTTTTTGACTTATATGATCAGTATTTGAGTATGATGATTGCATTTCTCTGCTTTTCTGTATGATGTTCAACATTCAAGGACTAATATTCCAAAGGGGGAGATATTGTTATACCCCAAAATCCCAAAGATCGGAGCCGAGAGTTGAAATAGAAAACAGGAGTTTCTGCACCAGGTCGCAAGGGAGCGGGTCATCATTTGACCCGTCAGGTTGACCACGAGTCTTTAAGTGACTCGTGGTGAGGGGTGTTGACTTACCTAGAAATTTCAGAGTGGGATGACCATGGTGTGACCACGAGTCATGGTCGGCAAGCTGGTCGATGGAGTCACTTAGGTGGTCAGGGTATATGGAAGATGAAGGATGAGTGGGCAGTGTACTTCACGACTGGAACATACAAATCGTGGTCAACCACCGTGACTCACTAGGTAGTCGTGGTCAGCCTTGGAGTGAAGAACTAGAGATGTTGGGCGATGATGAGTAGCAGTGGTGACCACGAGTTATGGTCACAAATAACGATCATTAGGTCACTCGTGGGGACCCTTTTGAGGAAAATCGGCAGTGCACTCGAAAGTGGAGGTAACGACTCGTGCCCAGTAGTAAGAATCGTCCAGTCCTCATGAGGACTGGCAATTTGTTTTCCTGCGGAGTTTGTTAAAGGGCTTTTAAAGTAATTCCTATGGTCTAAGGCTAAACTACGTCGTTTTAAGCTCGATTAGAAGGGTTTTAAAGAGTAAAACCTATCCTAAGTCTTACCATTCCATGCATGCATGACTAGGAAGCTCTTAGAGGTGATTAAAGCTTAAATCCATCAATTCTTCTTCAATTTCCTTTGGGTGTTCAAGGAAGAGGGGAAAAATCCAATCTACCCAGTATATGAGGCTATGAATGAGTGTTCCTCCCACTCTCATTCCCAAACATCTATCAATTCCATGAGATTCTACTTCTACAATTCAAGTTCCATGATCTATGGGGTTTAATCTAATTCTTGTGAATTTCTCTATGATCTACATATGGGACAATTTCTTTCATGAATTAAATCATGTTTATGATCTATAGCGAGATTTTATAACTATTTATAATGTAAATTTTATATATTCAGAATTTATATCCGTCATGCCCAATTATGCATGTTTTTATGAAAATAAATTTATGATTTCATTATGATCTTATTGTCTTTTAGCCCATTATGATTTATGATGTATGGTAAGATTTCTCTCAAATGATCATAATGATTTATGAATATCAAGTATCAATGATTTAAAATTTTGTACGAATATCATGATTCATGAATTTATGATTATGGCCGACTCACGGGTCTTATTTAATGGCTAGTTCACGTATTTTCAAGCATGATTATTATTATCATGATTTAACTACCCCATGAATTTCATGTATGTTATCCTATGAGAACTATATATATTTTGGGAGTAGTATTTAACACCGAGTAGGTCGGGGCCCAACTTTTGCCTCAATTCTCAAAACTACATGCCACCGTAGACCTCCCTTGAAACTGTCCTTTGCCCCAAATGGGCTTTTTATGAGTGATTATCACTCCCGCTGGTTCTGTCCTTGGCAAGATATGAACACCCTCCCCAGTAGGGTTTACGGAGTTGGGCTTCATATGTGCTCATATGGGGTATGTCGGTTATAAGAATCTCCACTGTTCCTCATGACATGTATGACTATGACTATATACTTTGGCTCAATTCATGGAAATAAAGCTTTTGTCTCGTGAGTATGATTATGAATAATTTACGAATGTTTTGAAACTTTGAGCCTTATGTTACATTATGATAAATTATGTTATGATCATGTTGTCCTACTCTTATGTACTTTATGTATTTTAAATGTCTGTTTACTTACCTTGCATACTTGATACATTTCACGTATTGACCGCATTCTTTCTTTGTTGTATCGTTTTATGTCTGAGCTCCGGTCTTCGGCCACCGGCTCCGCATTATTAGCCGGTTCCGAGTGTTAGCATCCAATCAAGTGGTGAGTCCTCATCTCTCAAGGATCATTTGTTATCAGATATCTTTTTGCACCTTCAGTTTGAGACTTGTCGGGTTAGTTGGGGTGTTGTCCTATCAAGCCATCGATTCTATCTTAAAGGCTTTCGAGACTATGTAGAAATCGGCTCGTCATGTATCATGTGATTTTTGAAACCCCGATGTAATGTTATGATGAGATTTCGCCATATTTATTATGTCAAGTCTTCCGCTTTATTGATTGAGTTAGAAGTATGTTAATGCCATGGGTCGACTTGGAGTCCTCTCGGGGTTCCTTGTCCCATATCTTACGATCCGGACCAATGTTTGGGTCTGACGGTATTTGATTCTTCTAATGATACCTTTGATTGAGGATTGCTGATGAGTCCTTTCCTTATATTTGTTATCACTCTTTGAAAAATGATATCTATTTATAGTAAATTGGAATATATAAGAGTGAAGCTTTGTACTATCTTTTGATAAATTGTGAATTGCCCCTCGTATTTTCCTTTCCTATTCTTTCCCATGACGTGAGTATATACTTATGATTGGTCTCAATTGGTTATTTTTAAGGAAGCCTTATGTGGCTGATTATTCCTTTCCCTATATTGATTTGGTATATTTCGTTTAAGGTAAGCAGAATAATCTCTTTGATTAATTGGCTAAATGTAGGTTTGAACATAGACCCGAGATAGAGAAATGGGATAAGGAACCCCGACGAGACGCCCATGGCTTGAACATAACATCTAAAACTCAACATAATGATGCAGAAGTCTAATCATACATTATAGTGGAAGTCTGAGAACATAATAACATCTGAACATCGAATACATAACACAATTCGAAGTTGAATATCTACTATGTAGTAGCCTGCATGCGACGAGATGATGAGGCAAGACCCCGGCACGAACTCACTAAATGAAACTAAAGCACTGAACATAACTGAAAAAGGGTCCTCGAAGGATGAGGCTCACCAACTCGGCTAGGGATGCGGAGCTCGGAGAATCGGCTAATGACGGGGCGGGCTGAATGTCAGAGTTTGTTGATATCTTAAAATGATACAGCATAAGTATGCAGTCAGTACTTGCAATGTACTGAGTATGCAAGGTATGTAAAAATAGTCAGTTAAAATACATAAGAGTTCATAAGAGTAGGTCAACATGATCATAGATAAATATCAAAATGTAAACATAAGGGCTCAAGGTTTTCAAATCATTTGTAAACTAGTCATAATAATAACAATAAGAGAAGAATTTATAAAACATAACTTCAGACAAAGTAACATGAATATAACCATGCATAAATCATGAGGAATAATGGGAGGACTCGTCATAATCGACACCCGTCATGGTAGAGCCTTACCTGATACCCCAACTATCTACACAGCTCAAGTGGACGAGCCATCTCGAGGCTTGCCGGGGAAGGGACGTGCATTATGTGATATCACAGCGGATCCATTCTTTTATTTTGTATATGTCACCTATGGTTCCATGTAGTTCTGAGACCTCCAGAGTGCTGAACACCGGATCTACTCGATGCTAGACAACGCTTCCAAAAATATGCACATGAGGCTCATATCATACTCATAAATCATTAATGAAGTTCATGGCCAATTACATCATACCATACTTGATCATACTTGAAATACATGATTTTCCATGAATAAGGGCCTATGAGTCGGCCAAGAGCCATAAAACCATAAATCATGAAATTCGTGCATACTTGTAAAACATTTATATACATGATATTTATAAATCCATGATGAGTACTTGAAGAGAATCATAAACATAAATCATAAATCATAATTTAGACTTGATAAGATCAAAATCATAATAGAATCATAACTTGAATTTTCATGAAGCAAGCATAATTGGCCAAAGTTTAATTAAAATTTGAAATATAAATTAATAATTAAAATAGTTATAAAATCTGCCTATAGATATAAACATGATTTGATTCATGAAAGAAATAGACCCATAGATAGGTCATAGAGAATTTTGCAAGAATTAGAATAAACCTATAGATAATGAAACTTGAATCTAGGAGTGAAATCCATGTAATTGTGAAGGATTTGGGGCATGAGAATGAAAGGAACTCTCATTCATAGCCTCACATACCTAGGTAAATCAGATTACAAATCCTCTTGAAAGCCCAAAGGAAATTGGAGAGAAATTGGGGAAATTCTTCAAGCTTGATCTCCAAGGAAAAGCATTAAGTTTCATGCATGGAGTGGACATTCTTAGAATAGGTTTAACACCCTTAAAACCCTACTAACTGAGCGTAAAATGACGTAGTTTAGGACCTTACAACTTAGGAATTATGAAAATACCCTTAATGAAAAGTATGGAATTACGCATTGCCAGTGACCATGAGGCCTACAACGATTCATTCTTTGCTCCAAGCAGGTCATTACCTTACTCGTTGTTTCACTCCATTTTCCAGACTTCGGTTTTCCGAACCGCACAGTCTTCCACCATGACTTGATAGGATGAGCCGTTACTAGCCCCAATGACTAGTCGCTTTTCGTCTGTCTTCACCCTTGCTCACTTCTGGAAATCCTCCCAACGAAAAGCATACCACGAGTCATTGTCTCACACAACGAGTCGTACCATGAATCATTCCGGCCAGCTTTATAAGGACCATCCTCACAACGACCCCCTTGCAAGACTCGTTATATCAATCAATGGGTCAGCCTTAGACACAGTACTCCCAAGTCTAATTCTGTAGACCCTCACTACGAGTGGCTCAATCAGGTCGTTAGACCCGCAACGACCCGTACCACGAGAGTTGTTCTAAGAAATATAGATTTTCTACTATTTTCATTTAAAATCTCAAGTCTAGTGTTAGGCACTTCCGGGGTATTAGAATATCTCCCCCTTGGGAACATTCTTCCTCGAATGTGAATGAACACACTAAAATGCTTGGGAAAAAAGTAACTGACATCTCACATACTGAACATTTAACACTGAAGCGGTGGAGTGACTTACACTGGACTACAATACATAGTTGAACTGAATTCATGAACCACATATACATGCATTGACATGAAAGAAACTAGGGCATATGAAGTGAACATGAAATTGAATAGAGTACTAGGGAGGAACTGGTAGCTAAAGCTGAAACTGAGCTTCAAGGGGATAAATGCGGGTATTTAGCCATCATATCTGCTTTGGCTTCCATGCAGCACCCTCAACATGTTGATTCCTCCACAAAAACCTCTATTAAGGCTACTTCTTTGTTTATTTGCTTAGAACCTTATGATCAAGTATTTTTTCACGAGAACTTCCTTTAGTTGAGGCTATCCTTAACACCTACACTCTCCATCGGAACAACCAAAGCTGGGTCACCTATGCATTTCTTCAAAAGAGACACATTAAACACCAGACACACTGAAGCCAATTTCGAGAACAACTCAACTCATATATTACCTTGCAAACCCATCATACAATTCGACCAACATAATGAGGTTGAGTGTTACATCCTGTAGAATGTTATCGACTAGTAGGCGTGTGTGCTGTGATGAGCGATTGTTGCGTGTGGGAAAAGTCCTTAGGTGGTATTGTTGGACAGGACCATCATGCACAAGGCCAGCATGACGCACAAGACAGCAGTACACTAGCCGGTGCGGCGTGCCGGGCCTACGGCTCCTTGAGAGGTGCGGCGCGCTAGGCTTGCTGCCTCAATAGAAGGCGTAGCGCGAGGGCCCTTGTTGCGTGTTGAGCAGCATGAGGCACACCTCGGCCACTGCCTAATATATATATATATATATAGCCCTCTTATTCAGTTAGTTCATTTCCTTGAGATAATTTTGGCCGAGAGAGAGAGAGATATGAAGATTTCTATAGATTTTCGTCCTATTACACTATCAAACGCCGTCCAAATTCAAATTAACTTCAAAGTATTGAATTCTAAGCAACGAGAACATTAATGCAGGTTATTTTCTTGAAATTTTACCGAAAAATTGTCACCCCAGCCAAACGATAATTGTTAGAATTGGTCCAAATTGATTCCTAAATGATCACAAGCTTCAAGTAAGCATTTCTCCCGCCACGAACCCTCGACAAATTATAAGTTTTTAGAAGCCCATTATTTTGTGGTTTAATTATAGTTGCTATTAATATCAAAAGTTATCCTTTTATGCCGAATTTGGTATTGAAATTCATCTCTTTCTCCTAGTATAACGGTTACGGCTAAAAAGAGGCGACAAATCCAAGTTGAAACTCGTCGGTTATTTGGGAAACACCAGTTGAGGTATGTAAGGCTTATCCCTTGGCAAGTTATCCTTGTCGTATACAGTGTTACAACTTATGTTCTCGAATAGAAATAACGTCCCATATATTGCGAATAGTCGCTACCGGTAGATTGTGATTAGACATGTTGTAATTAGAGTTTGTTTCTAGTATATAAGAGCATATATGCGTGATTAGAAATTGCTATCAGTAGATTATGATTACATAAATTATGGTTAGCTGCTAGAAAATGTATATAGATTATACCCTTAGAATTATCCCTGTTCGAGAAGGAACATGTTAAGTGTGATACGTAAGCGGCGTCCATAGAAATTCTTCTATTCTTCGGTTAATTTTATTTAGTAGGAATTTATGTTTTATTGCTAGGCCTTGACCTTAGAAACTCGTGAATAGTTATTGGGCCTGAGCTAGTAAGTTGAGCAGATGGCGCGACTAGGTGGTTTTAACTACCGGTTGACTCTTGGTATTAGGAAAGCACGCACGAGGCCATTAGCATATCTTCACGCCCCAAGGCCAAATATTTAGATAGTAAGGTCATATTTTAGAGTTGCTTGGCCTAGGGTTGTCTAGTGAACTGAGTGAAAGCTGGCCACTAATTAGCTATTACCAGTGATTGTCAATCCTAGTTGACTTAGCATTTATCATATAGGATTCCCAGGAAGCCAACCCGGTTATCGAGGTCAAATAGACCCATGGGTAACCTAGGAAAGGAGTACCATATATAGTAGAGGCCGGGCGGCACCCAAGCGGTTCTTATAAGATACTCAGTACGGTGCCGGGGAGTGGCTAAGTTTATATAAACTTGTTTATAAGGTTCAAGTCGCAGGAAAGTGATATAAGATCCTAATAGACCAAGATGAGGTCGAAGGCAAGTACCACGTTAATACGGTACTACCCGTGGCAAAAAATATCGTTAAGTTCCCTATGGAAGATTAGGGATTCGATCTCAAAAGAATGTTTGGCCAATAGTAGCCCTACAGATGTTCTAAGCAGAGGATCCAAGTAATTAGTCATCACGACCCCGCAGTTGTTTATGAGTCATGATTGTCGGGCGGGACATCCGGAGTTATGTTAGACTACTGGTCTCTCCTTATCAGTCTAGACTTCATTAGAGATCATGATCCCTATCAGGATCCTCTGATCAGATACAGGTGCACAGTGTGCCTGCTCGCATCCTTACAGACTATCCTAGGGGTCGACCGTAGTAGCGTTAGGCCCAGGAGGCCAGGTACCCTTTGAGTGGCTAGATTGAATCTTCAGCGAGAATACCTTGTAGTTCGGGTTGCCCTCACTTAAGAGCCTTCCATAGCCAGCCCTAGGGAGTTTACTAGTTGTGTCGTGCCCACCAAGGCGAGATGACATTGCTCCAAAGAGTAGTATGCCATCGAAAGAGGATGGGGTCCTAGGTCCCAATACAGTCCATTCCATGGTTGTACTATGTTATTCCATATCGGCACCACACCCGTATTGAGCATGGTGCCTGGTGAAAATGAGGAGTCCACTAGACTCGAACACGGCCTTCTGATTCGAGATGAGTAGGCTCAGGGTTACAGACCCAGGGGACAAGTAGGTTTTCTATAGCACCAGTGGAGTCATAGAAACCTGGCTAGGGAGTTTATAGATTAGGTGTACTTGCCGGGGTTTATGGGGTCTGGCGGGTTATTTTGTGTTGCTTGTACCTTCCAAGCTTATGGGGGCTCGGTTAGGTTTTGTTTGTATTCTTGTCTGCTAGCTATATCTTATGAATATTTGATTGTACAGTCGTAGCTTATGTACATATAGTATTTTTCTAGATACAGATTACGAATAGGCCAACTTACAAGTTAATCTTTCTTGCCCTTCTCTCTATTTATTTTCAATCTTTAACAACTAACTTATTGCCTTACATATTTGGTACATATTGTGCGATGCCCATCTGGGGGGCGGCGCCCATTGCCTGCAGGTTTTAGAAAGACAAAGTTCACGCTCTTCCGTAGTAGTTGTTCAAAGTAAGCATTTTGGCCAGCTCCCTTCATTAGGGGTTGCCAGGTTGTAGAGGTTACAATCTTTCAACTCTATAGCATTTGGGGTAGGCTAGGGCCACACTTTAATCACTATTTGTATTTTTAGAGGCTTGCAAACAATAGTTGTCGATCGAGTTAGTTGTATGTTGGTCGTGTGGGGCCTTAGTCAGTTATGTTTCGTATGTTGGCTGTTTGGGGCTAGTATAGTAGCTTGTCCTCATTTATATTATAACTAGATAGCATGGCGGTCTTGTCGTCCCTCATTGGATCCTTTTATTGCCTATTGTTGGTGCATTGTTTTTATTTAAAGATGGCTATACGGCCTTGTTGGTCGGAGGCTGTGTTTACAGTAGAGATATAGCTTGTTGTTTTCTTGAACTAAGTTGCAGGCTTGCACCAAGCGTGCCTAAGCCTACCAATTCGGCTAAGTTCCGGTGTGGCACTAGGTGCCGGTCAGCCTCCGAGGTGGGGGCATGACAAACTTATTATCGGGCCGATTCATATCATAGGGAATCTGCAAGCCGTATCTAGTAGAGTCACATTGCTTATAAATGTGTTTCACTACATTCTATAAGTAGGAGGCTACGAGGGATGATAGTATGGTTACCACTCCTTCTCAGATCGTGCTATAGAGTGGTGTTGTACGGGGTTGAGTCCTAAGCTTTCATTGTAATAGTAAAGTAAAAATTGATGTTTGATGTAAGACATACTCCCGGCCCGATCACAAGATAATTATAGTAGCGGGGAGGGGTATCAGTGAGGTGCCATAATTGGGGGATGGTTAGCATAACGACGAAAGTAGACGTCCTTTACATTTCCCATCACCCTCTCCCGAGACACCATAAACTTCATAAGGTATAACGACTATCGGTATCATCCCCGATTCCTCGTTCGGCTCCAAAATAGTACCTCAAAATAGTATACATATGAGTTGACTTACCTACTAGATATGTAGAATTAGATAGGGACAACAAGTAGTGTTGGATTACCTGAAATACAGAAAGGATCATGTGAGTACAACAGGAAGCATAGATAGCAATGCCATGTTGCCCAAAATAAAGAGTAAAGGAGGGCTAGAATTGTTGACTTTGAGAAGGTTAGAAAGTGGTTAAGACCCACCAATGTTTATAAAGTTACCTAGACCCTCACCCGGTAGTAAACTAGGAGGGCGGACAATGTTGCCAGTAGCACTCGAGCGCATTGAGGAGTCTATCCAGCAATAGACCCCAACAGTAAGGTTGGAGTTGGAAATAGGCCGACTTCGACGGCATGCTAATGACGGTAGATCATATCTGCAAGATAATGATTATAGTATTAGTTGGTGTGTTGAAGGGGCGAGAGAGATCATATGAGCGAAGTAGGCAGAGTGCAAGTAAGAAGGAATACAGGTCGGTAGACCTGGTTAGTAATATTTTTGAAAATATGAGGTAGAAGCCCGCGAAGAACCCCGAGTTACGTAGAATAGAGCATAGGACACCTCTTGAATGTCCAAGAACAAACATCGTTTTGACAATTAAGAGATAATAAGGTTGTAACCTTGTGTGTTGCGAGTATCCCCGCCGAGTTGAAAGGTAAGAGTGCCGACACAGAGAATCTAACCTAGTACAACCTAGACAAGGCTCAGTAGGAAGTTATTGGCCCCAAGATAATAAGGGGACGAGTCATGACACCGATCGTATGAGTTCCAAAAGGTGATAGGACTTCATTAGCAGACTATAGCGAAGGTGCGCACGTTCGTTACTCTTCCCACCCAGAATTTAATAAAAACACAATAGGTCTAAAGGAGAGAACTACCGATGGCTTAGAAGGACATAAAATATCATTGAACCGTCGCACGAGCTCCGAGTTACCGGAATTCGAGAAGACGGGATGAGTAGGAATTGGCTTGGGCCAATATAGGAGATGGTCATGCCTGCAAGGGAGTGGAGAGTAATTGTCATGAATATAGTTACAAGGTTATCTCATACCAGGTGTAACTTGACCTCACTTGAATTAGTATAGAAAGGCTAATAAGATCAAATTGTTTCTCCCTAGATGGAATATATTGTAGCTAAAGCTTATGCGAGTTAAATATTCAAGTAGTTGGGTTGCATGGAGACGAAGCACTTAATAAACTCTGACAGAGAGGCACCATTTACAACTAAGTTCTAGAAAAGGTGTCAGAATAGATTGGACACATGTTAACTTAAGTACGGCTTCTCGTTCTCCAAACAAATAGCCGGAGTGGAGCACGGTCGGACTCAGGAATCTGTTATTAATGGAAATGGAGGCCCCCTAAGTGATGATTGGGGCGAGATAAATTAAGAGTAGTGGAACCAATATATTAACGCATCAATTAAACGAAGGAAGTTAAGTTTATCGAGAAGGGAGGTATTGAAAGCCCAGGATTATCGGAACTCCTACTTTAGCGTGTATGGCGTGGGGTAAAAGAATTGAAATAGAAATAGGCTATTCTTGAAATTTCGGCAATGAAGGCGTTGAAAAATCTTGACAAAAAGACAAAACATCCTAGATTTATTAAGCCTTATTGGATCCTCTGAAAAGGTTAGCCAAGTGGCCTATGGGGCAGATTACCTTTGGGGCCAAGGATCTATTCATCAACACTACATGAGGATAGAAGACCTTGTCTCAGATTAATCCAACAGGAATACCAACAAGTACAGAAGCACTATTCCATGGAAATCAATAGCTATAGGAACCATCTTGGAAAGCAGAGTTGTAGCCCATTACAGTACCGAGGGCGAATAGAAATATAGAAAAAATTGATGGTGGAACTACAAATGATGCAGAGTACGGATAGTTTTACATTTTACGCTTTAAAACGGCAATATACGGGGCCAAATAAGTTAAGATTATGGCAAGATAGTTCCAAATTTATACAATTGACTTTATTACTATTATTATCAGTCGAGTATGATATATGTGATAGATCTATGTTTCAATTGCAAATGAGATGCTTGTATTGAATTTTTCTTTGTTTTGATTCCCAAATAGTCCATAATACAGAGGGAAATCACTGAAATTCCATCGGCAACAGTTAAAAAGCGTTAATCTCTTTAAGCATGATGATGACATTCGAGGGCGAATGTTCCTAACGAGGAGGATGTTACACCCCGTAGAATGTTATGGTGTGGCGTACGTTTGGGCTATGATGAGTAAATAAAGATTATTACGTGTGGGAAAAGCCTTGAAAGTGGGATTGGATAGGACCAGCACGCATGTTCAGCACGACGCGCCAGCCAGCGATTGCAGTGGCGTATGACGGCGCCAGGCTTTGGCAGCTCCTTATGACATGTGGCGCTGAAGCTTCTTTGGCTCAATGGGAGCAGCGCGGGGGACCTTGTGGCGTGTTCAAAAGTGCGAGGCATACCCCAGCCACCGCCCTAATATATATATATATCCCACTTATTCAGTTGTAGTTTATTTTCTTTAAATAATTTCGGCCATAGAGAGAGAGATAACAATATTTCTATATATTTTCATCCGATTACACTACCAAATCTTTGTCCAAATTCAAATTAACTTTAGCGTGAATTATAATCCGCGAGGAGCATTGCTACAAGTTATATTCTTGAAATTCACCCGGCAAATCGTAACCCCGTCGAGCAATAGCTGTCAAAATTACTCCAAACTGATTCCTATACGATCCACGAGGCTTTAAGTAAGTATTTCTCCCTGCAGACCTCGAGAAAATTATAAGTTTTATTCCGTATCTTAATAAGTGGAATTATAGTTTCTATTAATATCAAAAGTTATCCTTTTACACCGAATTTGGTATTGAAATTCATCTCTTTCTCCCAGTATTAAAGTTACAACTAAAAAGAGCTGACGGGTAAGTTGTAACTCATTAGTTATTCAGGAAACAATAGTCGAGGTATGTAAGACTTAACCCTTGGCAAGTTATCCTTGACGTACAGTGTTACAACTTATGTTCTCGAATATAAATAACGATCCCATATGCTGTAGATAGTTCGCTACCAGTAGATTGGCAGTTAGACATGTTGTAATTAGTTGTTGCTGGTATATATATGTTGTGATTGCTTTGCTATTGAAGTACATATTACGGTTATATAAGTTCTACTTATTTGCTAAGCGTATATAGATTATGCCACCGGTATCCTCGTTGGGAAGGAACACGTTAAGTGTGATACGCGCTAAACATCATAGAAACTCTTATATTCTCCAGTTCATTACTTATTAGTAGGATTGTATGTTTTATTGTAAGGCCTAGACCTTAGAGCTTGTGAATAATTATCGGGCGAGCTAGTAAGTTGAACAGCATAGGTGCGAATTGCGGTTTAACTACCAGTTTGGGCACCGGTATTGTCAGAAAGGCATGCCTAGAGGCCATTGGCGTATCCTCATGCCCTAGGGCTAGAAATTTAGATAGGAAGGCCATGTTTTAGAGTTAGAGGCCTAGGGTTTTCTAGTGAACTAAGAGACAACCTGCCATCTAATTAGCTACTACAAGTGATTGTGAGTCCTCGTTGACTAAGAATTTATCATATATAATGCCCAGGAAGCCATCCCGGTCATTTAGGTCAAATAGATGCGTGGGTACCTAAAGAAGGGACCTTATCAGCAGTTAGAGGCTAGGCTAGCACCCGTCTTGTTCTTAGAAGATACTCGGAGTGCAGATTGTCGGGAGTTGCTATGTACGGCATAAATTTGTTTATAAGATTTAGAGTCACCCGAAGGGAAAGTGATATAAGATCAGGCCAAGATGAGGTATAAGAGACTAATACCACATTAATACAGTACTAACCATAGGGTAAGAATGTCAGTAAGTTCCCTGTGGAGGAGGATTAGGGGCGATCGCTCAAAATCATGTTCGGCCGGTAGAAGCCCTACATAGCATTCTAAGAGGAGACAAGTAATTAGTTATCGCGACCCCACGGTTGTTTGCTAGTCTTGTCAAGGGAAGGACACCCAGAGTTATGTTAGATCACTCCAGATCTCGCTCTATCCAGTATAGACCTTTAGAGATCATGATCACTATCAAGATCCTCTAATCGAGATAAAGGTGCAATTGTGCTATTAGCAGCGCTACGGACTATCCTTGTGGGTGGCGGCGAGCGTTAGGCCTAGGAAGCGAGATACACCTTTGATTGGCTAGATTGAGATTTTAGTACAGCACCTTGGTTGGGGTTTCCCTTACTCATAAGCATTCCATAAGTAACCACTAGGGTTACTAGGCTGTGTCGCCGCCCACTAGGGGCGAGATTAGCGTTGATCCAAGGAGCGGTATGCCATCAGCGAGGGACGAAGGGTCCCGAGGTCCTTATTACAGTCCATTCTATGGATGGACTACGTCATGCCATATCGGCACAACACCGCCATCAAGCTTGGTGCTAGGTGGAGATTTCAAGAGTCCCTTGGACTTAGAACACAGCTACGGTTCGGGGGCCGAGAGGCTCAATTGAGACAGGTAGGTTGGCTATAGCACCATTAGATTCATAGAACCTAGTTGAGGGTATATACATTGAGGTGTACTTTCCGGTTTGTGGGTGTCCTTGTAGGTTATTTCTTTTGTACCTTCCGAGGCTTATGAAGCCAGGTTAGGTTCTTGTTTGTATTCTTGTTTGCTAGCTATAGCTTATGAATAAATGATTGTACAGTCGTAGCTCATGTCGTGTAGTATTTTTCTAGATGCATATTACGAATAAGCTATCTTACAAGTTAATCTTTCTTGCCCTTCTCTCTATTTATTTTTAGTCTTTAAATACTTACTTATTGCCTTACATATTCGGCACACATTATGCGCGCCCATCACTAAAGCGGCTGCGTACACTGCCCGGTTTAGACAAACAAAGTTTAGGCTCTTCGGTAGTAAATTTGTTGAGTGTGCAGTTTAGCCAGCTCCCTTCGTTCGGTATTGCCAGGTTGTAGGAGTTATATTCTTTCGGTTGTATAGCATTTGGGGTAGTCGGGGCCCTATCCAGGCCACTATTTGTATTCTTAGAGGCTTATAGACTATAGTTGTCATTCGATTAGTTGTATGTTGGTTGTGTGGGCGTTAATCAGTTATGCCATTATGTTGGTTGTGTGTGGCCTAGTATACTAGTTTGTCTTCATTTCTGTTATAACTAGACAGCATGGTGGTCTTGTCGGCCCACATTGGATCCCTTTTATTTCCTCTTGTTGGTTAGCTAATTTTTATTTACGGTGGCTACTCGGCCTTGTGTCATGGCAGTACCAATCTTAGACAGGACAAAGAGCCCCGAAAGACTTCAAGTCAACCCATGGCGTGAGCATATCACTAATTCATTCATATATGGCAGAAAACGTAACTTAATAATCATGGCTTAACTAAAAATCATAATATGAGAGGTCGAGAGCAACCAAAACACAATACGAACGGTAATGACAGAACCACTACACATAAGTCTAAGCCTCTACACAAAGATAGATGGGTTGAGAGGACAGGACCCCAACGAACCCAAACATTCTGAAGAAACACATAAGGTAAGTTAAAAGGTACGAACATGAAGCCCTCGAATCATGAGGACTCACCACTAAGGCGAGTGGGCGCAAGCTAGAGACGTGCTGAACCTGCATACCGGATCTTGAAAATTTGTGGGTCAGTACTTGGGAGGTACTAAGTATGTAAGGTATACAAAATGATACAAAACATAAAAGTTATAGTAGTGGGGACACCATGATCATGAGGCTGAAATTGTATGTATATCGTAAGTCTCAAGATTGTCCAAAGTATTCGTAAACCTTTCATAGTCGTAACATGCGAAAAAACATTTCATAAAACATAACTTGAGCAAAAGAACATAATAATGCATGAGTAAGAGTCATGAGGAACAATGGAGAGATTTCTGCCAGCTGACATCCTCCATATGAGCACATCTGGAGCCCGACCTGTAAGCCTAATCGGAAGGCCTTCCATACCTTGCAAAAGGATATGAACATGAAAGGCGTGATATCACTCATGAAGGCCTTGTAGGGCATAGGGGACAGTCACTGAGGATGTCCCAAATACCGCTACGGTGGCACGTAGTTCTTAGATTTGGGGCGTGACTTGGGCCCCGAACCTACTCGGTGTTAAGTACTACTCCCAAAACATGCAACATGCTCATAGAAATTCATACCTGACATGCACGACTGGTCAAATCGTAGAAATCATACATGCCTGAAATTTATAATCCTAGCCATGGATTGGGCCTATGAAAATTTTAATCATAGTCCACAAGACTTAAGCAACTTGTGGGCTTTTTCCATAATTTTAATCATACTTGAAATGCTTAAATTTATACGAAACATGATCATGATAAAATGAGAAATAGAGAACTTGAAGACATGCTTTAAATTTAAATTTATATCATGTTGCGTAATCATCATGAACATGAATTTTATTCATAATTGGCATCCATACTTTTGGAGTCTTAAATCATGAAATATAAAATATACATGTAAAATTAGCCCAAATACTTCAAAACCCACAATTTAAACATACTACCACAAGCTCATATAAACTTTTGAGGAATCATGCAAATGGGGTTAAGACCCATAATAATTTAGCAAATTAAACATAGAAATAGGGAAGGAATGGGCTTGGGTAGGGACTAAACTACCCATTCAAGCCACATACCTTGTAATTTTGAGACTCTTAACTCCCTTGAAAACCCTAGGTAGAATCTTGAAGAACATGACTGTGAACACTTGAATTCCCTTTCCTCCTTCTTCTCTACAATTACAAGTATCAAATGAGTTTATCATATTGATTTCCCTTTAAAAGACTACTGTCTCAACCTCAAAATAACGTAGTTTAGTCTTAGGAGTGTAGGAAATTACTAGGAGGCCCTTACCCAATTCACCGAGGAAATAAGCTGTCGGGTGACCTTCGGGCGACGTTTCAGGAGCAGGATTGTTCGGTCTTTCTTCAAGTCCATTGGAAATTTTCCTTTGGCTCTTAACGGAGGACATTACGACTCGTCCCCCGATGACACTGCTCATTTTCAGCTTTGTTAAGTACAATGGATCCGAAAGCCTCAAAAATTCTTCTCTAGGACCTCCCATGGTGACATGACGACTCGTGGTGGGCGACCACGGTCGTTACATCCCTCATGGGGACCTCGAGTCCCTTCACCAACACAGGCCTTCCCAGGAGTCACTTAACGACTCGTGGGAACTCCCTGACGAGTCGACCAACAACTTGTCTTGCACTGCTGCATCATTTTCCAAATTTTTCCTGTTTGACTCCAATTACGTCCTTGGGTTCCTTGGGTATAACACCTTATCGTAGGAGAAATTGTGTTTACAACCGAGATATATCTTATTGTTTTCTTGAACTAAATTGCAGGCTTTCACCAAGAATGCCTAAGCCTAGCTAGGTCAGTCAGATTCCAGTATGGCACTAGGTGCCAGTCATGCCTCCCTAGGTGGGGCATGACCGCAGAGTTTCCATTTCTTTCGAATCTCGTCACCTTAGGAGATACCTTGAAGCTTACCCAATACTCAACTTCAAACTCAAGCTCTCTCCTTCTCACGTCCGCATAGGACTTTTGGTGACTATGAGTTATTTTCAACCTTTCCTTATAAGTAGAGGCCTTCTCCATAGCCTCGTGAACTAAATATGATCCTATTAATGCGACTTCACCTTCTTCAAACAAACCAATTGGCAATATTTATCTCCGCCCATAGAGTGCCTCAAACGAGCCGAGATGAATGCTGGAATGATAACTGTTGTTATATGCAAACTCAATGAGAGTTAAATGATCATACTAAGTACCTTTGAAATCAATCACACATGCCCTCAATATATCTTCAATAGTTTGAATGGTTCACTGTTACCATCTTTTTGCGGGTGAAATGTTGTGCTAAGCGACTGAGTACCAAGTCCCTTTTGAAATGATCTACAAAACTAGGAGGTAAATTGAGTACATCTATACTTATATAATGGACAAGGACACTCCACGCAACCGAACTAACTCCTAGAATGTATAACTTACCATAATCCTCCTTGAGTCGATGGGTTGTTGGTAGAAAATGAAGGCTGCTTTATCAACTTTGTCTACAACCACCCAAATTGAGTCATATTTGTTAATGAGTAAGAGCCAACTCTATAATGAAGTACATATTGATATCCTCCCACTACCAAGTAGCGATACTAATATCTTGGAGCACACCTCCAGGTCTTTTATGTTCCACTTTCACTACATTGACAATTCGAGACACTTAGCATCTACATTCTGACTCACTCCAACGATCCGTTTGCTTATCAACAAGACTTGTATTCAAGAGTTGTGGTGAAGCACAGGGATGCCATGGTGTTTGGGTACGACTCGTAGTCAAGAGTCGTGGTGAAGAACAGGGATACTAGGGTCGGAAAGGACGGATCATGGTAGAACTCGTTGTGGGAAATAATGAGTCATGATGAGGATCGTGATTTGAAGGTTACGTGTGTGGATAGGTTTTCATCAGTGGTGTTACGACAAATGGTAGGAAACGAGTCATGGTCTTTAACCCGATGGAAAAATCCAGAATGTAAATTGAGGCTCGAGTGACAACAACAGGTGTTACGACCCGTGATGATAGGTAATGACTCATTATAGGCGTCCATGATGTGATCTTTAGAAGATAGTCTTACGGCCGGTGGGGACATCGAAGGTGACCACGAGTCATCACTTCATAGTACGACTCGTAGTGAGAGTTGTGATGACTGGCAGCATCTATTTTCAGGAGGGTGGATTAGGGTATTTTCGTAAATCTTCGGCTCGTAGGTCCTAAACTATGTCATTTTTAGCCACACGAAGGAAGTGTACTATTGGAGTTTAACCTATTCCAATTCATTTGACTCCCATGCATGAAGGTTTAGGGGGTTCCATTGAATACGAAGCCTAGAATTCCTCCAATTCTCCTCCAAATCCATTGGGCTTTCAAAGACAAGTTAAGAATCAGTTTACCCAAATATGTAGGGCCATGAATGAGAGTTTCCTTTCACTCATTGCCCAAATTTCTCCTCAAGTTCATGAATTCTAGTATTAGTTCAAGTGTATGATCCTATGGGATTTTATCCCAATCTCATGAAATTCTCTATGATATATCTATGGGTCAATTCCCCTTATGTTTCACAACATATTTTAACATTTATGATTAGATTTTATACCTATTTTGATTATTAATTCTAAATTTCAGAATTTTAGAAAAGTTATGCCCAATTATGCAATTTCTTGAAACGTCAAGTTTATAATTCTAGTATAGTTGTGATTCTCCTAAGCCTAATTTATAATTTTATGATTTATGATATGATTTCCTACATGTACTCTTCATTAATTTATGAATTTAAAGTATGGTGAGTTTCTCAAGCATGTGTGTTCTTCATGATTTATGAATTATGTTTTAGTGAGCTCACATATCTATTTGATGTATAATCATGTATTTCAGGTATGATAAATTATGTTATGGTTTAACTAGCCATGAACTTTATGCATGTTTTCATAGTAAATATATGAGCCCTCATGTGCATGTTTTAAGGAGCAGTGTCTAGCACTTAGCAGCCCGACGTTCAAAGAAATACCCTGTGATAACAAAACTATGTGCCACCACAGGTATATATTCATGGACTCTAGGTGGATCCCTATTAGTTATATCACACCGACATGTCCCTTTCCTAACAATCTTGGGATGGCTCTGCCCCATGAGCCAGATAGTCAGGGCATGTAAGCTCTATCATGATTGTCGGTTAAGACGAGTCCTCCCATTGTTGCATATGTTTTATGCATGATTATGATTATGATACTTTGGCTCAAGTTATGTTTTACAAGGTTTCGCTTATGATTATGATTATAACTAGTTTATGAATAGTTTGAAATGCTAGACGTCATGTTTATATTTGTGACAATCATTTCATATTTTGAATATCCTACTCTTGTGAACTGTTATGTATTTATTTAACGCATTTTTCCTTACCTTGAATACTTTGTACATTCAAAATGCGACCGCATACTCTATGTTTTATCATTTCATAATACGGGGCCGAAAGATCGGGCCAGCGGCGCCGTAGTCCTTCTTTCATATGAGTCAAGTTTAGCCAGTGTCGATGAGTCCTCATCTTCCCAGGACGTTCAGCAGTTTTTGTTTTGTTATTTGAGTTAAAGTTTGTAGAGCTAGATGGGGATTTCTTTCCGATCAACTCATCGGTTATGCTAAAGGCTTTCGGGCTTTGTATGTTGAATCTCATCTTACATCAAGTGATGATTCGGTTTACGATAATTATATGTGTAGACTTCTGCCTGTTCAAGCCACTATATTCATTCCATGGATCTATTTGGAGCCATTCGTGGTTTTAGGTTAGTGTCTTGTCCCAGGAATCTTAGCTCGGAGTCGTGACAGCTAGCATGAAAATTTACGTGAAGAACATGTCCACATGTGTTCTAATGGCTTCCTGCCTATATAATCTCAACACCTTAGTAACAATATACATATTGTCTTTAATGCAATCACATGATTAGTGACAATGTGTTTAACTATTGTGATAGTCGATGATTAGATGCAATGTACATAAAGATAAACCAAAAATGAAGGAATTGGAGCATCATGACATCGTAAGATTCTCGGCCGAATAATTTATTGGTACTAGAAATGTTAAGAAAAAAATGAGGCAGAGGAAGATAATAAGAAGTGAAAAGGACAGAGACACTTCCCAACTAGAAAGAAAAGTTCCCACTAATGGTATACTTAGTGTAACGGACCTCTGAGATCACATCTTGGGAATAAAATCCGGTTAAGAAAAGGAAATCCAATTAGAGATAAGCTGCCCATGAGCATCATGGCATAGGTAAAAGGGAACGAGGAGGTAAGTGATCTTGGGCAGAATTTCATGCCCAAGTGATACTCAAATGCTTTATTTCTACTTGTTTATCTAGTTTATTGTACATTCTCATGTGATTCTTAGGTAAATGTGAATTTATACTAACCAACATGATTAGTGTTGTTTTGCAGGTAGAATGAATTTTGGAAGCTAATCTACAAGTTGGTGAAGTGCGGAATGGACTCGGAAGAAAGTGGAAGTTGACAAGGGAAGTTGGCAAAACTAGGGGCTGCGATGGCTTCGTGTCACGCTACCATCACGGAGGCATTACTGAGGAAGAATAAATTATGTCAAATTCCGGTGGAGTGCGGTACACCGGCACGGGCAGTGCTCCGCGTGCACTCCGTGTCACGTTAGCGAGAGTGTGTTACCTAGCACCTCAGTTCGGTCGAAGGTGCGCGATGAACCGTGGCACAGAGTGAGCTCGCGATACATGTCTGCCACGGCCAGGGTGCATTTGCACAGGAGCGAGTTCCGGTGGGGGGTCATGATAACACGAGCGGTGCTCCGCGATACACTCCGATGCCACGTTGCTTGTTATTGGAAAAATTCCCAATAGTATAAATAACAAACTTAGGTTTTATTTTAGAAAATTACGACTTTTGGAGCAAGAACATGGTTAGCGAGGGCGGTTGAGAGGGGTGAAGAATTACTAGGGTTAATTCTCTTCCTTTTTTCTCTTTAGTTTCAATTGCTTGTATAGAAATATACTTTTATTTGAAGATGTTTAATCCACAAATGAGTGGCTAATTCACCTCTTGCTAAGGTTAAGGATAACTGTAGAGGCATGTAATTATTAATCATTTAATTTTAACTTCTCTATAATGGTTGTGTTACACCCCGTGGAATTCGGCATCTAGATGGCCTATTCGCACGTTGGATAAGCATATTTGAAAGCCATACGTGCTAGGAAAACTCGAAAAAGATCGGACGAAAATCCTATCGAGCCATCGCGGAAGGAGCCGGGCGAGCCCCTCCGCGATGGCCGCGGGTCACGGAAGTGGAGCCACCGCGTTGTCGTGACACGTTGGGCTGTCCGAGCCCAAAGTATAAGCCCCACTTCGCTTTGTGATGTTATATCACTTAAAATAATTTCAGAAACGCAACAAGAGAGGGACGAAGAGGGTTTATAAATAATCATTGATTACGACGCAAACGTAGTCTAAACTCAAATTAACCTCGGAGTACCGAGGTATTTAGCAGCGAGGAGCATTCCTACGGATTTTTGTTTCGTGAAATACGACCGACGAATCGTCGAGCTACCGGACTAAGGTAAATAGAATTGCTCCAAACTAGTGTCTATGTGCTCCTAGCCGCAAAGTGAATACTTCTCCCTTACGGACTTACGGAAAATTGCAAGTTTTCGACCGTCTTTTCGATAAGCCTAAGTTTAGGCTATAATTATATCAGTGACGTCGTCCTTCAAGAATAACGTTGTATTTAGTCCTAATTGATGTCTATATGAATGCGGTTAGGGCGAAATAGGCACAGATGTTGGCCAAGCCTCGTCACGACAGTCGAATAACTCGAGGTTAGATGTGAAGTAGTTTCCTCGGCAAATTAGAAGTTTTAGCCGTATAAATCATAGTAAACTCCGTATTTGAGTTCTCGGAGTTGAATGTTGAAGTATTGAGAAAGTTTAGTACATCGTTTGCGTTGCCATATTGTATTCAGTCCGAAAGATGGAAAAGCATGCAGCCAAAGGGCGAGTTAGCATTCCAGATTCAATATAGCTACTGTATGATTAGCAAGCATGTTGTAGAATAAAAAAGAAAACAGATTTTCAGAATAAAAGCTAGTAAAGTAATATGAATAGTCGAACGGTTTATGGGCGGCTGCAGACTAGCCATTCGAGACGAATAGTGTCACAGCTACGAGATTAGCCAACTGATTAAAGAAAGATTTCAGAATCGGTATAATCAGTAAAGAATCAGTATAGTACGAGAAATAGATCAAGAATAAGGAAATCAGATTTCCAGATAGCCTTTTCAGTTATACATGCTTGCTATTTATATGTGCTATTTGTTTGTTGAAGACTTGATGTGGCGTGAGGGCACCTTATTGGCGTCTCGCCGCCACAGGTTGGCCAATCGTGTTGCCCACTGAGCGGGTAGGTTTCGTCACTCCGAGGGGTGGCATGCGTCCCCAGCTTGGACGAAGATGGGATGAAGCTTTCCCCATAGCGATGCAGTCAGCATTACAGGTTATCTCCCTATTGACTTGTTCCGGGAGGCGAGGTGTAGCTCGGTTTTAGATAGCCACGATGAGAGTTCAACCAGAACCTATACATTACTGTCTGTACGGGAGTCCTCTAGACTCCAGACACGATTTATTTATATCGCGGGCTATGGCCCGAGCCGGAGCCCAGGGGGCCCGGTAGAGGGCTCCGAGTGAGCAAATGAGTGGGTGACTTATTTTGGATTTGGTTTTGACCGAGGTAGGGGTATATAGATTGTTTACGCTAGGAATTGCCATCCGACTTATGGGGGTTGGTATTGGCTCTTGCTTGCTACTTGTATATCTATTTATATGTGCTATATACTAACTACTAGACACGAGCCGTCGCGTCTACAGTACGCCTCCCCGCCTTATCGGTCTGAGAAAGCATGATTCGGTTATACCGGCTTCCTCGGGTCGGTTATCTCTTGCTATACGAGATTTGCTAGTTATACTATCTATTTCAGTTGTTTTCAGTTATGTTATTTCAGTTGCTTTGCATACTCAGTACCCCACGGCCAGTGCGCGCCCGATGGGGTGTTGCATTACTTGCACACGGTACTAATAGACGAGGAGGCGATCCCTCGTGATTCCGGCCAGCTATAGAGTCCTCGGCTCCTGTCATCACGAGTCTAATTTCCCAGAGGTGCTTAGCTCTTTTTCCTTTTTGATGTACGAGAGTATGGTAGGTCGGGGCCCTGTCCCGATCATTTCTATTGTTACTCATAGAGGCTTGCGGGTGTATACTATTATACTGTTAATTCGGTTGAGTCGATTAGTGTGAGGCCGTGCGGTTGTATAGTTTAGTATCTTTGTCCTTATGTTGGCCGTGAGGGGCCGTAGCTTGACAGTAGTGGTGACCTTGCCAGTCACGTAGTCTTACAGTATTCTTGTGTTTAAGTTTCAGTGACTAGTCACCATGGTGGCCTTGTCGGCCCGCATAGGTTACGATTATGAGTATGTTGCAGTGGGGAGTTTGTTATTGCAGTCTGGTGGCTATAGACGGACTGGCCGGAGGGCTGTGTTTAGCCGTTATATAGCCCCCTTTGTTTCCAGAAATCTGAGATAAGAGCTAGCCAGGCACCGAGCATTTTCAAGCCCACACCAGTTAGTAGTCCAGGTCCTTCTAGGGCACCGGAGTGCCGGTCTTACCCCCAAGGCGGGCGTGACAAACAGGTATCGAAGCAGGTCGTGTCTAGGGAATCTTTTGCAAGCCGTGCTATGTAGAGTCTTTGTCTATGGATGTGTTGTACCACATACTATAGGTAGGAGAGGCTGCGAGGCGCTGATAGGATGGTTACTCTTCTTTCTCAGTCAGTCGTGCTATAAGAAGCGGTACAGTATAGGGTTGAGTCACACAAAACTTACCATATTCTTTGATTAGAGATACAAAACTGGTCAGCAATACCCTATCACGGGCAGAAGATCGGATATAGCAAGAAGAAGGAGCATCAGCCAGTTGCAAGATATTTATAGCAGCAGGAGGTACCCAGAGACCTCCCGACGTGATACCTTTACCCCGTTACTATTCCCGAGTATACGTTGATAACGTCGAATAGGAAGTCGAAGTATAATGTACATACGAATTGATTTATTTATTAGCTATATGATCTGATTAAGATTATGGACAAGGTCGAGACTATCGGATAGTATGAGAAAGAGGGGAAATGCAGGATTCCCATACCCATCTTTTCAGATGTAGTACAGTTATATGTTTATATTTGTTGCAATAAGAAAAGGCTATTCCTACCTCTTGACTTTGATTCCTAAGTACGGTAAAGGGCATAAGACTTGAGGAATGAGGTTGCCGAATCAAGTAGTAAGTAAAGATGGGAGTGAACAGTCCTAGTAAAGTAATAGAAAGCATAAAGAGCCCCTGTTATTACGTAAGTTGTACAGACCCTCATGGTAATAAGTAGAAGAGCAAGTAAGATTGCTAGCTTACTCGAAGCGGGGAGTAAAACACACATTAGTGATGAACGCTGATAATAGTCAAATTTGAGTCGAGGAAAAAGGCCAAGTCCTCCATATACGCTAACGAGATAGTAAGATATGCATGCAGGTTATAGATATGATTTAGTTGTGATATCGAAAGGTAGAAAGGTCATGTGAACCAGATGGGTCTGTTCTGCGGAGTCAGAAGAAGTATGAAGCCCCGAGACTTGACTAACCTTATTAGTAATGTAAAGCAGTACTTGAACTTGAGCTCGGTTAAAGCAAGATAAGAGGAAGAAGCAGGAATACCACTTTTTGTGGGGAAATTAGAATTACCCCAGACTAATAGAGTATCATGTATTAAGACTGAGACTTGACCAGTAACCTTATTAGTAATGTAAGGCAGGTACTTCGAACCCCAGAGCTCAGTTTAAAGCAAGATAAGAGGAAGAAGCAGGAATACCACTTTTTGTGGGGAAATTAGAATTACCCCAGATTGATAGAGTATCATGTATTAAGGACTAAGCCTCGGACTAACAGGTAAGAGACAGCAAGATCTAGCCACGCGGCTGAACCTGGAGACCTGAATCTATATCATGAAATGTTATAGAACAAGAAGCGTGCGGTCACAACTTGGAATGTACTGAGTATGCAGGAAGCGTAATCAACTAACTCAAATATATATAAAAGAAGGAAGTAATGTAATAACACATTGATAGTAATGTAACTGAAATGAGATACGACAACCTTATATGAGATTCACATATTCATATCATAATGACTACATTATAAGGACATGCATTATTATAAGATCAATTGACATGAAAAAGTAATAATCGGGAATAATACTTAGGTACGATGTCATGACTGATATTAAGAGGGTCCCTGATTGTCCAAGGGAAGTTCCTGATTATCAAAGGGAAACATTCTTCATAACGAAAATCCCTGACTGCCAAAGGGAGAAAATGCTCTGATGTAGAGATTTACTGTTACACCCCGTAAATTCTCGACATGTAGATGGCCTATTCGCATGTTGGTTAAGAGTTTTTGAATGCCATACATGCTACGAAAAGGCCCGGAGAAAGACCGGATAAGTGACATGTCGAACCATCGCAAGACAAGGCTGGCAGACCTCCTCCGCGATGGCAAGAGTGTCACGGAGGCTCACCTCCGCGATATACAGCGTGTCACAGAGGCTAGGCTCCGCGATACACAGCGTGTCACGGAGGTGAGGTGCATCCCCAAGTATAAAAGCCTCCAACTTCGGTTTTAATGTTAAATTTCATATAATTTTCCAGAAAAGTCGAGGGAAAACAGAGAGAACGAAGGTTCCTTGATA
>JACEIK010003521.1:83783-129619 GCA_018107945.1 Datura stramonium | reverse complement strand
CCTCAACTTTGCGATTTAGAGTGGATATACCCCTCGCTAAAAGAGTGGTGCATATATAGCCTCGCCATTTAACATATGGTGCATATATACCCTCGTTGTCTAACAAATGGTGCATGTTTATTATTTTTCATTAGCAGACTGAATTTAAAAAAATTTAAAATCAATTTTTTAATATTAAAAATATCACATGACTTTAAAAAGTTACTTCACTTACTTTTTCACCCCTACAGACCCAATGCAACTAAAAATAATTCAATTCCTCTTTTATTCAAATAAGTTTCAAACTTATTTTATGACTGAGTAGAAGATGGTTTGAGACGTTTTTTTCATTTCGGCCAAGTCTAGAGGGGTAAAAAAAAAGAAAAAGTTACATAAATTAGTAAATTTAATTAGCTATTTACGATAATTAGCAAACCTATTAAAAAAGTATAAAAAATAGCAAAATAATTACAAAAATAACGAATTACCATTTTTTTAAAACAATTTCTATTGTATCAAATTTTCTATATTCTCTTTCCAACTTACTATTGTCACGCCCCGCCTTTGGGGGTATGACTGGCACCTGATGCCCTACTGGGACCTGAACTGCAGACTGCTGAGCCTAAGCACTTCGGTGCCTGGCTGGTTCTAACTATGGATTCAAGAAAACGACGGGCTATATAATGGCTGTAAATACAGCCTCCGGCCGACTAGGCCTATAGCCACCTGTACTATAACACTAACTAACTAGAATCACATTCATATAGGGGAACCTATGCGGGCCGACAAGGCCACCATGCTGTCTAGTTATCTCTAAATCAATATAACAAATGCTGAACAGCTACGTGAACCTATGCGCGCCGACAAGGCCACTCAGCTGTCTAGTTATCTCTTAAATCAATATAACAAATGCTTCCTACGCCTACGTGACCGGCAAGGTCACTACTACTAATCGGATAAGGCCTCACACGGCCAACATAAACAATCGAATCCTACGCACGGCCCCACACGACCGGCCACACTAACCACAGGAGATATATATACAATCTGCAAGCCTCTAAGAACTCGATAAGATGGTCGGGATAGGGCCCGACTCTTACCTGCATTTCATACAACAAAAAGAAAATGATATAAACCTTCAATATCAGCCCAATGACAGAGCCGATGACTCGCTACTGCTAGGATAACGAGGGATCGACTCTCATCTATAGGTACCGCAGGCAATGCACGCTCTAAAAGGGCCAGCATCCACCGTACCGAATATGTGTAAAGCAAACTAACATAACTGAATATAAGCAACAATACTAGTAATTCAATGGCGTAAAAGTATCTCAAACTGCCTGACCGGCGGAATCTCGAAATAAGCTTATCTCAGATCAAGGTAAGGTAGAAGCATACTCTGTCATCATGGCGACTCCGTCGTTTATCAACTAATAGATATCATGTATATACATATATATATAATATACAAGGACCTATACCAGCCCCTATGTTGGAAGGTGCCAACCAACACACAATCTATATACCCTACCCGGTCAAAATCATCCAAAGTAAATCACCTACCACCTACTAACTATGAGCACCTTTACCGCCTCGGGTATGCACTTCTGGGCTCGGGCCCCTAACTATAAATGTATCTGAGTCTAGAGGACTCCTGTATTTGTAAACTGTAATCTGTATCTATAAACTATAATCTTCGGGCGAAAGCGCTCGATGGTGGTAAGCTATACTCGTTATGCTGATCATCCCGGGAGCATGGGAATGTGCCGTATCCCATCTTCGGGCCCTTCTACGGACGGCATGCCACTCCTTGGAATGACGTACATGCACCTCAGCGGGCGAGTCGACAGCTTACAACCCTGGGACGGCAAGGAAGCTCAGGGGTGCCTCATAACACAAATAGGTCTCAACAAACAATAATCACATATAGAAAGCATGTTTGATCCGAAAATACTATCCGTATTCCGATTTCTTATTCTCGAATTTTTTCTCAGATTAAATTGATTCTCATACTGAGCTATACTGTATCTGAGATATTATCCTGACACTGATATTTGATTCTACTATCTTTTTTTCGAATATATCATAATATTATAAAACATGCTTGCTAGATTCATACTGACTCAATTCAAATATGACTATCTCGAAACTAAATGCGTAAAAGTCCAATATGTATCACGGAATACTATAGCATTCATCAGACAAAAGATTGGAGTTGATTATCTCATTTATACATATACTATAAGGCACTGCATAAAATAACAATACTAACATACCTCTTGACTCGACTAAGCTTGAAACAAGTGAGGATATATGATTTTCATATCTTCCTCGCTCCTAAGTCATCTCCTCTCGGTTCCTATTACGCTACAGCACCTTGACAGACGCAATATCTTTAGTTCTCAATCTATGAATCTCGTCCGTCTAAGATGGCTACCGGAACCTCTTCATAGGCCACTCCTCCGTAACCTGACATCCTTGGATCGGGACTACTCAATGGGTCTCCTATGTACTTTCTTAGCATAGATACGTGGAAAACTGGATGAACGGATTCTAATTCTGGAGGCAAGTTCAACTCATATACCACTTGGCCTATTCTTGACGAATCTGGAGCATGCCCACCTAAATCTCGGACTGAGCCACTCTCTTGCCGAATCTCATCACCCCTTTCATTGGAGATATTTAAAAATACCCATTCATTCACATTAAATTTTAGGCTCGTGCCGCACACGCATATGATTTCGGAGGCCTCCGTGCAGCCGCAGGCGTTCTCGATGTTTTTACCTTCTCCTCCGATCGATGAATAATATCTGTCCAATCAAGGCCGACTCTCCCACTTCAAACCAAGATCGCGATATACATTTCTCGCCCATACAAAGGCCTCAAAGGGCACCATCCGGATAGCCGAGTGATAACTATTATTATAAGAAAACTCAATTAGCGGCAAATGCTCATCCCATCTACCCCAAAGTCTAGCACACAATGGCCGTAGTACATCTCTGAGCGTCTGAATAGTGCGTTCCGCCTGTCCATCCGTCCGAGTGGGTGGAATGTTGTGCCTAAATTAATTTCGTTCCCATACTCTCGAAATGACTTACAAAATCTAGTTGTAAATTTGTGCTCCTCTGCCGAGATAATAGATACTGAACACCGTGTAATCTAACTATTTCTCTGATATACAATTCGGCGTAATCTTCGGCAGAAAGTAGCTTTCACCTCCGTGAAATGGGCCGATTTCTTCACCCACAACTATTACCCAAATGGAATCATGTCTATGCTCGGTACAGGTAATCCCCGCCACAAAATCCATGTTTATCAGTTTCCCATTTCCAGAGAGGCACAACTATGTCCCGAGTCAATCCGCCTGATTTCTCGTGTTCTGCTTACTTGCTGGCGCTAGGACACTCGGGGCTAAGCAAATTCGCTATTTCCTCTTCATACCGCCACCGTGAGATCTCCTTGATATCGTGGTACAATTTCGTCACGCCTGGGTGGATAGAATAGAGGGCGTAATGTACCTCTACCTATAATCTGCTAGCGGGAGTCTTAGGGTCAACTGGAACACGAGGCGTCTTTACATCGCATCACTTCATCCTCGCTACCTAAAAATCCGGGGTGCTTTCCTTGCCGAATTCTATCCTTAAGTTGACCAGGTCGATCTTCATATTGCCGCTTCTTTACTTCCCACACTAATGATGGACATAAAGCCGTGTTTTGAATTACCGCCTGCTCTATTTCTCGCTACACGAACGTCTAGGCTGCTTTGATGTATTTCTCTGACCAGCTCCGCTGCTCGGGCTGAAAATACTAAACTCCCCATCAATTTACGGCCGATATATCCACATTACATTGGCTTTCCTGATGATACGTAATGTCCACGCCATAATCTTTCAATAACTCCAACCAGAATACGCTGTCACAAATTCAACTCTCTGGAGTGAAGATATACTCTGTAGGCTCTTGCGATCTGTGAAAATATCCACATGGACGCCATAAGGCAATGTCTCCATATCTTTAAGGCGGATCATCGCGGCTAACTCTGTGTCGTGGGTAGGATAATTTTCGTGTTTCCTCGCTGTCTGGAAGCATACGCAATCACTTTACGTTGTATCAACACACATCCCAACCCAATACCTGATGCGTCATAACATACCGACAACCTTCCACCTTAATGCTAACACCGGAGCGGAGGTTAATTCTGGCTTTTTAATTCTTGGAAATCCGTCACATGCCTCTCGTCCACCGAAACTTTACTTCTTTCTGTCAGCTTAGTCAGAGGTGCCGCTATAGTGGAGAATCCTCAACAAATCTTCTGTAGTATCCGTCTAATCCCAGAAAATCATGGACTTCGGTCAAAGTGGTAGGTCTAGGCCATGTTTTGACTGCCATTTTTTTCGTGTCAACTCGTATATCAAAGATCCGACATAATATGCCCTAAGAAAGCAACAGTTCATCCAGAATTCACATTTGGAGAACTTGGCATATAACTGACGGTGTCCCTGAGAATCTGGAGCACTATCTGCAAATGAGCCTCGGTGGCCCGCCTCTTCCAGCGAGAATACACTGTAATATCATCGAGATAAACACTACATGAATGTGTCCGTGCATGGTCGAAGGTACTGCTCATCGTGTCCATAACATCGCTAGGCATTCGTCAGCCCAAAGGACATGACTAAAAATTCAAAGTGGCCGTATTGGGTCCGGTTGTCTGGGAATGTCTCTTTCACTTTGATCAACTCCGATGGTATCTCGACCGTAAGTCACCTTGGAAAAATATCTCGGCCTCCGTAATCGTCAAACAAATCATCTATTCTGGGAAGCGGATACTTATTCTTGAATGTAACCTTATTCAGCTGCCGGTAATCTATACATGCGGAGCGAGCCATCCTTCTTTCACAAATAGAACCTGGTCATCTGCTGCCGTTGAAGCTACTCGGCCCGACAAAGCCCTTATCTAACAAATCCTTCAATAGCTCCTTTTGTTCTCTAAGTTCAGCAGGAGCTACGATACAGAGGAATTGATATGGGCTGAGTGCCTGGTAGCAAGTCGGGATAGCAAAATCTATTTCTCTTTCTGGGAATACCAGGTAGCTCGCTTGGAAATACATCGTAAATTCATTCACCACTGGAAATCGCATCGAGTGTCGGAAATTCTACCTAAACATCCTGAACTTTGACTAGGTGGTAAATACATCCCTTAGCTATCAACTTCTCGCCTAAAGGTAGGAAATAAACCTACCTTTGGCGTAACTGTGCCTTTCCACTCTCGCACCGCTCCTCAGAAGTGGAATCTGACTCCGCCTTGGTCCAACATTCTACGTTGGCATAGCATGGCACCAACCAATCCATACCCATAATGGCATCAAAATCAATCATCCAGTTCTACCATATCTACTATAGTCTAACGATCAGCAACCTCTACTGTACACCCTTAACCCGTTTAGCTATAATGGAGTCACCGACTATGTAGCTACCGAAAAGGGATACTATAGCAATTCTGTGCAACATTGAACTTTCAATCCACAAATGGGGTAACATGCAGGACAAAGTGGACCCTGATCAATCAATACATAAGCAGGGCATGAGCAAATAGTCAACATATCTGTTACCATCTAGAGACGCCCCAGTCCCGTCTCCTCGTAATGCATAGGTACTACCTGAGCCCGTACCAACTAGAGGCTCCTGATCTACCTCGGCCTCTACCTGTTGAACCTGGAGGACCTACGCCCTACCGAGGCTGCTGAAGCTTGTGACCGTTGATGTTCCGTCCCGGCTATCTTGGCTACCTTGCCCCCGGCTGACAAGCTTTTCATCATGTGCCTTCCCGTCGCATATGTAACACTCCTATAGAGCCATATCTACAAGCTCCAAAGGTGAGGCCGTAGGCAAATAGGGCAGGGTGGGGGTGTGTATCTGCTCTGCTCTACCCTCCTCTACCCTCCTCTACTGAAGTGAATCCACCGTTTGAGAATTGCCACCACTCCGACCGTCTCGACGAATAAATATACCCCTCTGCTGTGGATAGAGGTGGGGGTCTAGGGGCCTGTCTGATGTCCGGGCCTGGGTCCTCTCTCGAATCTCCTTTGTATTTATCTGATCTACTCCGTGGTGCTGCTCCTAATCTATACGTCTACTGTCTAAGGCCCTCAATAGTTTGGGCAAAGGCCCGCACCCGGCAATGTCCATATCTTCCCGTAATGTAGCCGTCGTGGCATGCCCAATGTATTCTCGCTGCTCGTAATTCCATAATGAGCCGTGACTCTAGATGGCATGGTGTCCACAAAAAGATGGAGCATGAGGGCTAAGGAGTCAAACTGGGGAAAGGTTGGCCCTCGCATGCCTCGCCCTTCGCTCCAAGTGCAAGAACCGATCCATCTGTGCCCGCTTCGATCTCCCGTGGGCAAATAACGATCCGCAGAAGGCTCGGCAGTCGGACTGCAAAGTCGTAGGGAAGTGATATCTCTCGAGACCTTTCCAGCCTCTCGTACCATAACATAGCTATGTATCGTAACCGAAATACCGCCATCTCAACCGATTCCGTAGGTGTCACATGCATGACCCGGAAGATTCTCTCATCTGGTCTAGGAAACTCGGGGGTCCTCTACTCCGATCCGATCCCGTGAACCGTGGGGACCTAATGCCAAAATTCCTGACCTCGATCCACTGGGACCCACCCGATGGCCCTACTGTTAAGGTGTGGTACGACTGGCGCCCGAGTGGCCATCATTTGTGCCAAGATCTGCTAACACTGCGAACTCCTGGTCGGATGGTGTAGGTACGTAAGCTATCGGAGGTGGTATCGCTCCGAATGGCCTCGATGAGATGGGGACTGCTGAGAAGGCCGTATGATGCTCTTCTGTCGCCTCGTGATCGTGGGCTGATTCTAAGTGAAAGCCGAGGCATCCCGCCGGTGCCTTCCGCGGCGGTATCCATCCTTCCGCCCGTGGAGGGTGCCGCTGTCCGCCATGTTAATCGTAAAACAAAGAGTATGATAAGTTTTAAGAACTTGATGCCTATACTATACGTTTCTATGGAACGACTATAAATATGAAGAAATACTAACCATCCTATTATGCCTTGTAGCTTCCGCCTATAGTATGTGGGTGCACAACACATATCCATAGACAAGACTCGCTAGCACCCGCCTGCGCACTCGGGACACGACCGCTTCGATACCAAGTTTGTCACACTCCGCCTTGGAGGGTAAGGATCGCCACCGGTGCCCTACTGGGAATCCGAATCAAGCAGATCACGAGCCTAAGCACTTCTAGTGCCCGGCTAGTTCTAACTCGATTCAAGAAAATAACGGCTATATAACAGCGGTAAATCCAGCCTCCGGCCGATCACAGGGCCTATAGCCACCGTACTATAAACATCACCCTAACCAAAATCACATTCATATAGGGGAACCTATGTGCCGATAAGGCCACCATGCAGTCTAGTTATCTCTAAATCGATATAAAAGCCTATCAAATACGTGACCGTCAAGGTCACTACTACTAACTAGATAAGGCCTCACACGGCCAACATAAACAATCGCACTTACGCACGGCCAGCTGGCCACGACCGCACAACTAACCACGTGGGAGATATATATATACAATCCGCAAGCCTCTAAGAATATCGATAAGATGGCCGGGACAGGCCCCGACCTACCCGCATCTATAAGCAACAAAAGAAAATGATATAAACTCTCTGAATATCGTTCCGAATGACAGAGCTGATGACTCGCGCCGGCTAGATCACGAGGGATCGCTCCTCGTCTGCCTATAGGTACTGCAGTAAGTAATGCAAGCTGCTCCCAACGGGCGCTCGGCATCACCGGTACCGGCCATGTAAAGGGAAATTGACATAACTAAATATAAGCAAATAATACTAGTAATTCTCGAATGGCAGAAAGTATCTAAAACTGGCTCCTGGATCAAAGTGTAAACTGAAATAAGCTTATCTGCATCAAGGTAAGGTAGAAACATACCTAAGTCATCATGGCAACCTCGTCTATCACCTAATAATACTTCATATACTTATATATATAACATACAAGGACCTATACCAACCCCTCATAAGCCGGAAGGTGTCAAATCAACATACAATCTATATACCCTACCCGGGTCAAAACCATCCAAAAGTAAATCACTCCAGTCACCTACTAACTACGAGCACCTTTACCGCTCCCTCGTATGTAGCATGGGCTCTAGGCCTCGACTATAATCGTATCTCGACTGAGGATCTCTATATCTATAAACCGTAATCTGTATCTTTAAATCGTAACCGCCCGGCGCAAGCGTCGACAGGTAAACTTACTGCTATGTTGATCAGCCTGGATATGGGGAATGCTGCATCCCATCTTCGCCCTACTGCGGATGGTATGATACTCCTTGAGTGACGTAATTCTCGCCCTCTAGCGGGCGAGCCGACAACTATCAACCTGGGCAGTAAGGAAGCTCTAGGGTGCCTCTACAACACAAAATACTCTCAACAAACAATTATCACATATAGCAAGCATGTTTGATCTTGAAAATACTATTTGTATTCTCGATTTATTCGAACTCTTTTCGCATTAAACTAATCTCATACCGAGCTATATTGTATCCGAGATATTATCTAACCGTTCCAATATTGCTTTACTAACTTTCATTCCAATATAATTATAATATTATAAAACATGCTTGGTAGATTCATACTGGACTCAATTCTGAATTTCTGAATCTTTATTCTATAGTTCACGCTATTTTCTATAATCGATTAACTGTCAAGGAACAAGTTTATACCTTCTCGCTCGGATTTCCGACTAACTCAAGCGAGCTCGGCCGGGAGATTTCCATTTTCTCCCAACTGCATTCTTATATATTTCAATTAGAACTGAATACAATATTCTAAAAGAAAATACCACTTTTAATATTTATATAACCCAAAATTTGGCTTATCAAAAACGG
Organism: Datura stramonium; assembly: GCA_018107945.1. Classification (NCBI taxonomy): domain Eukaryota; kingdom Viridiplantae; phylum Streptophyta; class Magnoliopsida; order Solanales; family Solanaceae; genus Datura; species Datura stramonium. Next base: position 120,704 of record JACEIK010003521.1, on the reverse strand, counting down.
TCGAAACCCGCATTTCTGGTTCAGAAGGGAGAAATACTCAACTTAGGCCAGGGGCATATTGACACTAATTTGGAGCAATTCCACTTACCTTAGCTCATAGCACGACGATTTTTCGGCCGAATTTCTGATGAAACTATATCCGTAGAAATACTTCTTACTGCTTAATACCTCGTATCTCGGAGTTAATTTGAGTTTGGATCGCGTTTTAATAGCGTAAACGGAAGGAATTACCAAAACCTCGTCCCTAACTGTTGCTAGCCGTTTTCTGGAAATGAAATGATAAGAAATAAAATTAAAACGAAGTGGGGGCTTTATAAAGTTGGGGACCTATAAGTCGCAAGATTTTCCGGCGAATGCTACTTGAGGTCGCATTCATCGAATGCGATTTATAAGTCGCATTTTCTTCTTGCGACGCGCCCACTTGCCATTGTCCGATCTTCCTCGGGCCCTTTTCTCGCACGTATGACATTCAGAAACCCTTAACCAACATGCGAATAGGCCATCTACATGTCGAGAATTACGTGTAAAAACTACGCTCTCTCTCCATTTTAATTCATTACCTCTTATTAAATCGTCCAAAAATTTCCCAACCTTGAAAATTTCATCTGATTTCTCTCTCGTCCCCCTTTTCTCTCTTCAAAGTTTTCATTATTTCTGTCGATTCCTACCCCCTTCTCTCTCTCTCTCTCTCTCTCTCTCGCCCATGGCGCGATCTGGATGCGTAGAATTGTAGATCTTTGGAAGCAAAAAGGATTCAAAATTTTGGTGAAAAATATGCAGAGAATTGTAGTTCCTCATTGGTCTACCAGATCTATTCTCTAATCTGTCCCGGTCGATGGGAAGGTGCTCCTTATATCTCCGCCAACTACCCGAGATACCATTGCCATAAATCAGGAATCATTTAATTAGCAATCCTTTTAATGGAGAAACCTTTGCTTCACCAATTCGTAAAATCAAAGCATAAGATTTTTTAGCAATCTATTATTGCTGAATTCTCAAACTTTGTCTTTATGTATCAATGATGATTGATACCTCATTTTTTCCAAATTTTTGTCTTTGTATATCAATGCGTAATTGATACAATGTATCAATATTAGATTTCTGATACCTTCATAAATTGTTGGTGTACCAATGTATTACTTGTGTGTATCAATATATTGTACTAATTTGTTATTAGTATATATCAATATTTCCAATGATATATGAATATAAATGCCCATATTACTTCTATTAATAATTAAATATATTTTAATTATTTGATTTATTGCCCATGTACGTATTATCTTAATAAATTACAAATTGAAAATTATCCATTCATGTTCATCAATGTATGACAACTGTATCATTATTTATAAAACATTTAATGTTAGAGAATTATGCATTATAGATTTTTTTATTGTGTATTCGCATTTTTTTAAAATTTGACTATTGAAATCGATGATACTGCTTTTTATGTATTTATTTTATATATGTATCAAAAAAATTATGCTTATTATTATGCACCAATATTTCTAGTAAAATACAACTTCTAGATAGATGAGTTTTTGATACATGTATCAGTATAAATTCTAATTTTTCCTAACTGCAACGATGATATACTTCCAAAGAAAAAGAAAATTTCTCTCCAAATTCATGATTTCGCGAATTTTGGTTTAAAATTTTAGATATGGGAAAAAATTTAAGATCATAAAAAATAGTGATTTACTCCCATTGATTACGTAATCTCCTTAAAAAATAAAAATACAATTAGAAATGAATAAATAAAATAACTAGAGTTTCAAATCTCACAAATGATTCACATATATAAAGATGCTACTTGAACTCGACTTTCTTAAACTTTTTTGAGTGAGAGAAAGGAGAAATTAGGGTTTGGAAATTTAGATACAGTCATAATGATTATAGTAAATTGTATCAAAAAAATAGAAAACATGCTATTTTCTCTTGTAATTTTAATAAATCTCGCTATTTTATGTAATTATTTTAATATTGAAAGGCTACAAAAATTACCTTTAAAAATATCAAACAATAAAATAAAAAGTTTAAATTTTTTAAAATTAAAAATAAGTAAGTATTAATTTTTTTAATTTTGTAGATATAGATTTCAATTGATGAAAAAAAGGTAAATATGTATTATTTGAGTACGATGATAGTATATAAGGCACTCTTTTTAATGAAGAATATATCCACTCTAAATCGCTAGTTGAAAGGTATATTTGCCCTTTTTCCTTGTAATAATAATAGTAATACAATACAATACTTACGATATATTATGGAATATAATAGGTAAACTATCATCCAAACAAAATATAAAAAGATGAGGCACTTAAATTGAGAGTGGATCATTTGATTTATGCTTGTGAGGTGACGCCATAAAAATTAAGGATAAATTTGTGCCAAAAATAATTTCCAACGTCGGAAAGGTCCAGCAGAGAGCAACATGAATATAAGAATGAATATGTTTCCTCTCCACCGATTGAACGCAAAGCATATATGATATTATCATCTATGGGATTCCATTAACCGTGTTATTGGAAAAACAAAGAGGGGGTGGGGTGACTTTTAAAATTAATTTAACATAGACTACTGACTCTCAGAATCATTCAGCTACTGAGTTTCTACAGAAGATGTTAATGCAATAATAATCAAGACGCAGTAAAGTGTAGGAATGTAAATGACACAACAGTTTCATATTGGTTCTATCACTGTGGTGGTGCTTGTTTTGCACTTTCTCTTGGGTTACAAGGGTTTTGTTAGGAGCTATAAGAGGTTAGATTACAAAATGTTTCACCAACTGTTGATTGACGTAGCCTTTACCTGTATATCTACCTAATTCTTTTCTTTATGATTGTTCGCAGGGTGTTTCACAACTACACGCAAGTGCACGGGTCGAACAAGCAGTAAAATGGCTAGCGTAAGTTGCCATCATCCTACAAAGGACTCAAACCAAGGTAATATTCGAATTAAGTGTTAATGAACCTCTAACTCTAAAAATGCAGACAACAACTTAAAGAGAAGATTTTGGGAGTTTGTTTCTAATTTATACTAATCTAAGAAAAAATTATAAAGTGAGTCTCAACTATAGTAATGAGCATACTGAGGCTAAACGGAACATGCAGGGAAGTAATTTATCGATACAAATCGGTTAATCTTTCATTCGGTTGCTAGTCAAGAATTATTGCTTATGGATAGAAACTTCGATCTGACCTAACTTCTAAGAATCATGAACCTCTCAACCTACTTCGTGATAAACAAATTCATGTTCTAGCCATACAAACCGATTCCTTAATTGACTAATACGACTTCAGATATATTTCTATTCTGAAGGTAAATCAATTCTCAATTTTTCCAAACTAAGAAGAGATCATATCCTACCAATTCAAAACTTTTCAATTTCTTTTTCAAGATAAAACCGGATTTTTTAGATATACATTAACATTGGCCAACATTAATGCAAAGAAGAACAAGAATTGATAGAACAACCATTGAAGAAAAGATAAAACCCAAAATGACTAATAATTACATTCCACTACAAATGTTCTTAACCTCAGCAAGAAGTGAATTTATCTACTCATTTGTGGATTAAACATCATCAAATGAGAAAACTATACAAACAATTGAATAAAGGAGAAAGAGATAGAGAAGAACCCCAGGATTTTCGGGCCCTCAACCGCCCGTAACCTACGTCCTTGCTCAACTAAGTCAGAATAATTAAAAGATGAACCTAAGTGTGCTATTTATAATGGTGGGAATTTTTCCGAAATAACAAGCAACGTGTCACGGAGTGCATCGTGGAGCACGGTCCGTGACACGGAGCTAACGTGCACTTCTAGAATCAGGTCCTCGCATTTACTCTCGCCAGTGCCACGGCATGCAATGCGGGCTGGCCAACGTGCCACGGCGCCTGCCACCACGAACCCCATCGGAATTTGATGTTTCAGCAATATACCCAATGTGCCACGGCTTGTATCGTGTGGCATTACCTACGTGTCAGCTGTAGGCAACGCGACCTTCACCGTATATTTGCCAAATAACACATCTGAGGCAGAATGCTCCACGATGGTACAGACACGGCCCATCGCGGGAGCCCCTATATTTGCCGCTTGACCTTCCATTGCTCGCTTCCGAGTCCATTCCCGATTTTTACCAACATGCATCTTAGCTTCCTAAATTACATTTTCCCGCAAAACAACACTAATCAATGCTTGATATAAATTCACATTTTAACTACAAATCACATGAGAATGTACAAATAAGGATAGATAAACAAGACGAAATGAAGCATTTATTATCACTTGGGCACATAATTCTGCCCAAGATCATCTACCCCATACTTAAAACCTTTTGTTCGTCCTCGAACAATACTCACATCTCAAGTGGCAATTGACACCTAATGAATAGCTACTTTGGCTCGACAATTCAAGCTACGGTTATACCGATTATTTAATATAGCAAATAATGAAAACATGCATAGTCTCATCAATACAATGACATTCACCACATTAAGACTCCTCCTAGATTCAAGTATCGACTCTCGATCTCGGTGAATCTGGGCAAATCACCGATCAAGACATCTGACACAAATTCACCCTCTCTGCCAAGCATGTGCCTCACACACACAAGAGAATTTTCAATCATATGATTTCCATGCATTACATTTAGGGTATATGAACGCGATTTACCTTCTCCCAAAGAATTCACATGCATCATGTCATGAACCTTAGGCTTGCCTGGTGTATTACTCCACTAATATAAGGATGTGTGATGTAAGATCACGTAGGACTTAATGGGTTGTAATGTAAGCCAAGGAACTAGTAAATACCGGGCTAAATCAATAATAGAAACTAGCTTCCTTAAGCACTTTTCAATACATCCTACCAACATTATGGGCATTGTTTCTTTCCTTCATCCTCCCCATTCTTGAAGTCTTTCTTTATTTTTGTTCCCATTTCCTTAAGACACTCGACTTAATAACAAAGATTAGTTATACATCTTTATTTTACTAGCCTGAAGTGCGCTTTGACCTTTTCTTTACTTCTGCACCCACTTCCGCTTCTTTCCCTTTCTTTTCACACTTCTCACTCTTTGACACTGGGAAAATTATTTTCTGTTTAAGAGTCTTGGATCAAATTACAAATAATAAAAAGAAGGGGTTAAGCTTCGGTTTGTACTCTTTTCAAGGAAAGAAAAAAATAGGCTAAAGGCTCAATGGACTAACTAGGATGTACATTCAAGGTAGGTATGATAATGGAAAAACTTTCGGTTAAATCAAAGAAATGGCTCTACATCCTTTCCGCTACTACACCTCTCATTTCCTTTTTGTACACACACCAGGCAAGTTCTAGACACTTCACAATAGCATGGAATAATTGAAACTTCACCACACACTCGTTGCACATGCTCAACTCAAGACATATTCATGGACTCTTCAATCAGCTAATTACAAGAATTCAAACATTAAGCCTCAATCACACCGCAGTCGAACTCTATGGCCTAGGTATCTCAACATGTTTACACAGCTGTGACAGCTTACACTTAATCACCTTTGCATTCTAAATATCAGTACAACACGCAACAAGAATTCGAACCATAAAGTAAAGGAGGGCGTTTGGGAAACAAACAAAAGAAAGAAAATAAAGAAAAAAACTACTCCTATTGACTACATTTCCCTTAAGACGGTCGTCCATCCATCATAGGGAACGGGCACTATTTATGATCGGGTTCAATGGGACTATTCTCGTGTAAAAGCACAAAAACAAACGCCGAAACCCAATCATAAAAATAATTCAATGAAAATTTTTTTAAAAAAATATCGATAATTTCGATAGAAACAAAAATATTTATCACAACCACTAACAAAAACTCAACACAGCACACAACAACATACATTCATTACAACACCGATTTACAATACAAAATATATGCACACAAAAATCACAGGGTCACATTTTTCACAAGCACAACAACATAAGACAAGACAATATAAACAACAACAAAACAACCGACACCCAACTACTCCCACTCCTTAATATTTCAAACCGAACACCTGTCCCCAAGTGTTCACAAATTTCAACATAGCACAAAAGTAGGTGGTGAACTCCCGATCAATCGAAGTATCTAACTTCTTCATCAGGTGCTTCTGCCTCATCCCCTATACTGAATTCGCTCTCGCGTTTTCATCCACTCAATATTTGGTCCATGTGTGTCTCTCATCGTGGGGACACGCTATCTATGTGCTCTATAAAGCTACTCTACTGCATAGAGCCTGGAGCATTCGCCAAGGGTAATCTAAGTCGAGCTGCCATAGCTCATCTTTGCTGCTGGCCTCCGCCTATGCGCAAGTGCAGCATCTACATCCCGAATATACGGGCCATATACCCATCATCTCGAGTATGTCGCTTTTACCTAGTGGAGAACCCACATGAGGGAAGTCAGGAAGCCTTGGTTTTAGTGATGTCCAGCATGCCTATCCATCTGCGGGATGTAGTCCAGGCCTTCTTCCTCAATATCATGGCCCCTTAGGAACGTGGGTCGCAAAAACCACCGAACCTATACTCTGCGCCTCGATGCAAATGGGCTTTCCAGTGGTTGAGAGAGGTCACTGCCCAACATTTACTCCGGCCCTTTCATCGTGTAAGATATAAATCTATTCTCGATCCCGGGTGACATCTGTCATGTGCACTTCGACGCAAAGTGGTATCACATAATTTTAAAGCCGATCTCGGTTTCCTGCCATTTGAGAGGTGGTCTGTGATATTCTTCTCCTTGTTCCCTGCCATGCACCATGCTTGCTCTAACGGGCTCTACACAGAGTGCGCCTCTGATATCTCGCATAGGGTGGAGTGATGTTCACTGCCGGAGTATGGGCATTCTGCATCCTGTGCTCCCACATGTAGCATTTAGTGATGGGGCTCAAAGTGACAACTCATTTCTTTATCTTGATCGTGACTCATGGAGTGTCGTGGTTCCAGCTTGAAGAAGCAGAGAACTCCCCCTGAATGATGGAGATTGCACTTGTAGCTCTTCAAGATGGTTCAAATGCAAGAAGCAAATCCGGTGTACGATTCTCGGGAATTCTCGCAAGTGGCTCTCAGAATGTGCTCCTCGTGGAAGTATTTGGTCTCCTTGTGTTTTGCGTACAATTTCTTTCCCTCATCTGTTACCCATTGTGTTCCATATTGACGGCGTTGGCTGCTGGAACTGGGCTGCAGGGCCAGCTGGAACTGTTCCTGGGCCTAGTCCTTTTTCTACTGCGCTCATGTAGATGCGCCTTTTCTTTGTATTTCAATGACATCATTCCTTGCCAAATCAAAATGACAGTCCTAATCTTATTCAATTCAAAATTAACTACTTGACTAAGGTTGGGTTGAGTTAGCCCACCCCACACTTAGTCTTTTAGCCACAATTAAAACAATTGGCAAGACAACTATGCTGTCCTAATTTACTGACCAACTCCGCCTCAGGCATTCAGACATAAGTCGATGGAATAATTACTTATTTACTACCAGACTTCGTATAGCCAATCGCTACTATCACCATCGATTCCACGCATCACATAGCACTTAGCCAAAAATTTTCTCAATAACAACCTATACTCCAATTACCCCTTATTTTCCTAAAATTCCTTGTTTATTTAGCATGTTCATCTATATTCACAAATACATTCACTCACCTAAATATGTACAACCCAAAATTTTCACATTTCAACTACAATTAATTTCATCCTATTCAAATTCCACCCTAGAACCCAATTTCAAAATTCAATCAAACATGCATTTACGAGTTCATATAATCACAACTTATACAACAACATCAACTCAAACAAGCTGAATCTCTAAATGAATTCCAAGATCAATTTACACTTAGGGAAAGATTTACTCACCTCACATGCCTAAAAATTAAAATTTAAGCAAAAATTGAGGTTAAGTTCAAGAACATAATTTTAATCCGCGAAATCTCTAAGAAAGAAGAAATTGAATTAGCCCAGGCTACATTGGGGGAAGGGGATTAGACGGCGCAGTATGGGAGATGGAATGGGAAAAATGAGGATTTCGGGTTAAAAAGAGGTTTTTTCGCTGGTTACCTGGCATCTGTGACCCGGGACGCGAATAATAACCTTTCAACGTGTCACGGAGGGTAATCGCGTAGCACTTCCTCCGTGACATGGAGAACCAATGTAGGCTTCACTGCCCCCATACTTTTTATTTTTTTCTCACCTTGATTTTTTCATTTGCATTTCACTTTTGCCCTCCGCTCCATCTGAAAATCATCTCACAACAATAAACTGCCATAATTATTGTAGGTCTCAAACACAAACACAATTTTTGTTTTTATTTTTATTTTTATTTTTTTTCCTTTTTAACTAATTCTACTCATCTATTACAATAATTTCATTGCCAGCTCTCCCGCAGGCCGCTCGTTTACTGTCAGCGGTTTGATGTCATTGAATCTCAATCATCCTCTAAAGTGATGAACGTCTTCTGGGCCAATAACTTCCTACCCTAAAGAATCTTGCATAATCTGATGCCCATTAACTCAAAAAACGTGCATTTTGAACTTCTTGCCACAACTCCAGTTTTGGGGCCTCCATTGGTGGTTTTCCAATGATACTAATCAAAAATCTCGAACAATATCTTTGATCGGCTACATTGATTGCTGACAGCCTTCTTATATGGCCGGAAGTCAGCGTGGCCTTGTATGTCAAATACCTCCACCTTGTCATGTGCTCAAGATAGTTAGCTGCCCTGCAGCTACATCAATTCAAAGCTTTCCTGATTGCTCAAGAAAGGACGTCCCAAAATAAATGGGACTTCCGCATCCGGCTTAAAATCCAGCACAACAAAATCTACCGAGAAGATAATGGAGCCCACTCTGCACCAAAGACGTCCTCCACAATGCCATCTCTGTCCGCCAAAGAATGATCCGTTAATTGCAAGATCACTGTAAAGGTCAGGACTGCCCAGCCCCAACTCTTTGAATGGCTTAAGGCCGCATCAAGTTAATGCTTCTGCCCCAAATCGCATAATGCGGGAGCTGGGATACTTTGCCCAATTGTAATTTGAATTATAAGCTCCTGTGGTCCTTGAGCTGTGGGAAACCCGTTCTATATCCGGGAAGTGCACTCCTTAGTAAGTGCCACCGCATGCATCAATCTGCTTTTGCCCGCCACGATGTCCTTGATATACTTTGCATACTCAGTACTCCTCGCAAAAAACATCAACAAGAGGTAAATTAATGTGTACGTTTAAGCACCTCCATGAACTTTGGAAACACACTTCCTCCTTGTGTTTCTTTAATCTTTGAGGGAACTGGGGTGGTGGTCTTTCTGGTTCAGCTTTCTTCTTCTTCCTCTCATCACTCATGTTCCTCTCTTTTCCTCCATTGCACCCGACTATTGAGGTGGTCTTTCCTCGGTTCCACCTCCTTTGAGTTGTAAAACTACCTCAGGTCACCGTGATTTACTTGCTTGGATTCGGGCCGTTTCACTCGGTAGTCCTCCTCTCGACTTGGTGTTTTGAGCTCCAGCTAGTTGCCCAAACCTGTACTCAAACGCCTTTGTGGAAGCACCGATTGTTCTTTTTACATCTCACGGCCACTCGCATAGCCGCCCGCAATTGAGCTTGGTTAGCTATCATCGTTTTAAACATTTCCTCAATGTTGGGGGTTGGTGGTGAAGGAGGTGCATTGTTGCTTTCGTATTGAGACTGATAGCCTTGTTGCCTCTCTTGATTTCTCTACGCACTCATTCGAATCGCCCTGGCATGTTACTACCTCTAGAGAAATTCGAATGATTCCTCTCCAATTAGAATTGTAGTTGTTGCCATAATCAAGTGGTGATTTATTTCTTTGTACATTACCACAAAGTTCACTGTTAGATTTGCACCACAACACTCAGTTGAGTGTTTATTACAACATGACAATCGCACACCAAATCTGCCGCACTACATTAACTGACTTGAGATTGATTCAAGCTCATATTGCCGAAGGGTGTTGAGTTGATTCTGTAATGCAGCTATCTAGGTATCGATAGTTGTAAAACCATCCACTTCCAAGACTCCTACCGCTTTCCTTGTTCCTCCAAAGAGTCCGCATTCCACTCTGGATTTCCTACGAAATACGGTTTAACAAAGTATAACTCCTAATAAGTCTTTTCTAATGCTTGTCCTCACCGAGTCTAGCAAATTTTTTGCAGAGTTCCAAACCCTCTATGAAAAGTATGCATCAAAGATATCATTGGACCTGGTGATGGTGAGGACAATCCCAATATGGATTTGAATTTTCCCAAGCTTGGAACAGATTCTCCCCTTCTTGTTTAAAACTTAGAATCTCGACTCTAAGTCTTGCTGTTTTACCGGATGGAAAGAACCGTATCAAAAATTTTCTTGCAAGATCATCCTAAGTGGTGATGGAATTAGGTGGCTCAGCTTTCAACCACTTGCTTCTCCCAAGAGTGAAAATGGGAACAATGTAATCCTTGGAGGAACGGATGATACTCCAGCGGGATGGTGGTCACTTATCTCCAAAAAGGTTTGGAGCATGTTGTTGCGGATCCTCGTGGAGGGAGACTTAGAATTACCCGCCGGTGTGCAGCAATTGCACCATATTCCGTCCCTCAAACCTTCTCCCGGCTTAGGTTTACAATGTTTGATGTGTAACGTTGTTAGGATGTAGGATTGCCACTGTGAACCGGCCTAGCTGTCATTTCCCTTGGGCAATTAACATTGCTCCTTACAAGTGGTGTGGATTCTCGTGGTTGCTCCAGGATTATTTGTCCTGAGCAATCATGCCTTTTCTCTAGAGCTTCTCTCCTTTGATGATGGAATTGTTTTTCCAGCTCTAAGTATGAATTCACCAGCTTCGTCTTCTGCCGTTGTTCACCAGAATTCAATATCTGCAAAAGATGTGCTAAGACTATTGTCAGCACTAATAAGAAATTGTAGACTAACACTAAGAAAATTAATTTACAAATTGCCAATCCCCGGCAACGGCGCCAAAAACTTCTGTTCGGTGCATTTGAGAACTACACCCAAGTGCACGTGGTCGAACAAGTAGAAAATGGCTAAAGTAAGCCAAGTATCGATCCTACAGGGACTAAACTAAGGTAATAACGCATTAAGGTTAATGAACTCTAACTCTAAAAAATGCAGACAAATAATTCTAAAGAAGATTTTGAGAGTTTAGTTTCCTAATTTATACTAATCTAAGACAAAATTATAAAGTGAGTCCGAACTATAGTAATGAGAAAGCTGAGGCTAAACAAACATGCAGGGAAGTATTTATCGATACAAATCGGTTAATCTTTCATTCAAGCTGCTAGTCAAGAATTATTGCCTATGGATAGAAACTTCGATTCGACCCAACTTAAAAATCATGAACCTTCAACCTACATTTCTGTGATAAAATAAATTCATGTTCTAGCCATACAAAACCGATTCCTTAATTGACTAATACGACTTTCAGATATATTTCTATTCTGAAGGTAAATCAATTCTCAATTTTCCCAAACTAAGTAAGAGTCATATCCTACCAATTCACAACTTTTCAATTTTTTTTCAAGATAAAAACCGAATTTTTTAGATATACATTAACATTGGCCAAACATTAATGCAGTAAGAACAAGAAATTGATAGGAAGAACCATGAAGAAAAGATGAAAACTCAAAATAATCAACACAACATTCCACTACAATGTTCATAACTCCTCAGCAAGAAGTGAATTTAGCCACTCATTTGTGGATTAAATATCATCGAACAGAGTATAAATCATAAGCAAACAATTGAAATAAAGGGAGAAAGAGATAGAGAAGAACTCCTAGGATTTTCGTCCTCAACCGCTCTGTAGAACCTACGTCCTTGCTCAACTAAGCTGTGAATAATTAAAATGAACCTAAGTGTGCTATTTATACTGGTGAAATTTTTCTCGAAGGACAGCAACGTGTCACGGAGTGCACGCGAGCACCGCTCCGTGACACGGGGAGGGCTAACGCTGACTCCTCTCTCGAATCGTGTCCCCAAGATTTACCCTCAAAGATGCCACGGCATGCAACGCGGGCTTGGCCAACGTGGCATGCAGCCGCTGCGAACTCCCATTGAAATTTGATGTTCCGTAAATATACCCAACATGCCACGTCTTGTATCGCGTGGCATTGCTCTTCCGTGTCACTGAGGCAACGGACCTCCACCGAAATTTGCCAAATAATACATCCGAGGCTGAATGCCTTCTGCGATGGAAGCGTGACACGGCTCCATTGCGGCGCCCCCTATATTTGCTGCGTTTTCCTTGACCTTTTCACCGCTCGCCTTCCGAGTCCATTCCCGATTTTTACCAACATGCATCTTAGCTTCCTAAAATTATATTTTTCCTGCAAAACAACACTAATCATGTTAGTTAGTATAAATTCACATTTTAACTATAAATCACATGAGAATGTACAAATAACGATAGATAAACAAGACGAAATGAAGCATTTGAGTATCACTTGGGCATATAATTCTGCCCAAGATCAATGATCACTGATATTTCTTTTCAAAATACAATGAATGAGTAAGACAAGAAGCTGCCAGGTTGATCAAGTGAAGTTGCATAGTCTTCATGGAGTCTTCAGTGCCTTTTTGTAGTACGTGTTTTCGTCTAGAGAAAGGTAGAAGATCAATCCTTTTGATCTTGATTGATTTTCTCCAAGGTAAGCCAAGAGATTTGTTATCTCAATCACGCTAGATCGATACGTGATTGAGATCTTGATAATCTCCAATGATGAGATGTCGTGCATATCTTTTCTCTCTGATGGTGTTTTTCTTCCTTTTGTAGGACCCTTGAATCTCGTCTTCTTGATATGTTCTTCAGTCCTTCAATTCTTCCTTCAATAGGTGGCAAACTGATTTTCTTTATTGATGATTTGATTTGCTCCTTAACTGATTGATTTCGCTCCTTTTTTTCTTATTTTGACGATTAGGTTTCCTTGTAGGTTTTGATCCATATTCAAACAAGATGTCTTGACCTCTTTTAGTCGATTTGAGATCTTTTGAAATTTTGTTCCCTAGTTCTTCTTCACAGCTAGTTGACTTCGAGTCATTTAATAGTGGGTTGCTAGTTTCTTGAGATCCCTTTTTGTCCTGCATTAAATAAAATTGATTAGTCATCATTAAAATAATAATAATAATAAAAGATTTAGTTGAACAATTTCCACCTTTTTTATGATGACAATTCTGGGGATGTGATTTAGAGATACTTCCCTTAAGGTGGGATCTTCTTTGGGTTTCTCTCCCTTACTTGATACATGTTGTTTTGAGTGTTCTCCCTCTACCTTGATGCATGTCGTTCATTTTGCGGATACTGTCTAAAAGAGCTTGACAGAGTATGTTAGAAACAACTTTTTTTGTTCCATATAAAGTAACAGTTTGAATGAATGAGTAATAAATAAGTCAGAGCTTAACAGGCAAAAAAATGAGGCATTTAACTTAACGAACTAAAAATTTCATAAGCATATGTCATAGACAAAACCAAACATCAACCAAAAACATTCAGAACCAAAAACATCCAAAACAAATCATAGACAGAACCCAGGAAAGTTTTAGACAGAACCCAGACAAGTTTCTCCTCCTTCATCACCAAAAAGGACATATAGACATTGCCCACGCAAGGGCGGGATTTACAAAATAGAGAGGACCCCAAGAGTTAATGATGACCAAGAAAATACTTCAGCATATTTATAATATGCTCAGAAAAGAAATGATAGTATTTTTCAATGCGAGTAGAGAGAGAAGAGTAGGAGTTCTTAACAACAACAACTAATTCATTATCAGAGACTTCGACTCGGGTAGCAACAGAGTCAACTTACTTGAGCACCAGGTTGAAGGATTTCACCCCTTCCCGTTGAATGAGAGAAAGTTGAGCTTGCAAACTTGTCATATCAGTGGACAACTTTCCCAAAAGTTCAGTGCACTTGTGCAGGTCACCTACCATTGCACCAACTGACTGTTTGATTTGCTCGGCTTTAGATAATAGAGAGTTGACAACAGCACCTTGAGCATCATCTAACTTGACACTGCTTGAACTTTTAGCAGATGCATGTTTCACTTTTGGGTTTGTAACTGACCTTCTTTACCCAGACTCCTTCATCTAGACATAACCCATACTAGAGAAAACTCGATTATTGTAGGTGGAAGAGATTTCTTTCACAGGAAAACTTGATACATTAACACATATGGCTTTTATTATCTGAGTCACAATCATCCCATAGGGAAGGCTGGTGTTACCGCCAGGGTCTTGGCAGCTTTCTAGCATGAAACCCAAAATCCATTCTGGCCAATTTATCTTCAGTTTTCTCAAAAGACAGTAGACAACGAACACATCTCTTGTAGACAGATTGCTCAAAGAGACTTTTGGGGGGAGAAGTGTTGTGGACACGATATGAGCAATTATGGGATTCTTAAAACAGATAGTGGTAGGTCCGAAATTAGCAAGCAGGGTACCATCATCGTCTATGAAGGATTTAGCTTCTTCAAGGGAAACCTTAAAGTTTTTCGGACAAGAACTAGAAAAGAAGGGTATGTATCCAGAGAGGTGAGCATCAAACACTTTTTCAAACACATTGTGACTTAGGAAGATTCTTTTTTTCAACACTTGAGTTTTAGATCACCATTGTCATTACACATTCTAAGATTTGCATAAAACATCCTGATGGGTTCTTCTACCGCTTCATTAGCACACAGCAGAAACAGACCATCCAATGTTTGAAAAGTAAAAAAGTGACTTACAGAGCAATGAGATTCCTCAAGCTATTCAAGATAGATGACTCTGCCATGAGCAAAAGGTTGATCTTTAAAGGAAATGAATTTTTCTTTCTCGAAAACACTCCAGAAGTTTTGCATGTCATCCAAATCGAACGAGATGGATGAGTCAGTTTTACCCTTCTTGGGAACAGAGGAAGAGGGTTTCTTAAGAAGGGAGGAGGCGGATTCGGGACATTCGTCGGAGGATGAGTCGGAAATCTCAATATGAGTAAGGGAAGGAGATAAACTTTTAAGACTTTTGCTGGAATTGATGAGAATATTTAGGAGGGTTTTTCGCCATGAGAGAGTTGAGACGAGAGAGAAAAGTGGAGAGGAACTATGGAGAAGAGGGTTTTAAATAAAAGAGGGAACCGATGGTACATAGGGATGTCAAGGGATGATAGACTTGCAAGGACATAAGCGAAAAGACGGGTAGTAATGATCTAAGGGAAGGGAAACGATGCAATTAATTATGGTAAATAAATGGCACTCGATTAAAAATAAGGAAAACAATTTTAATTTTGGAAAATATAAATCACACTGAGACTTTTTCTTAAAAAACAGAATCTGTTTTCCAAAAGTGGTTTTGTAAAATTATCAACTAATTTATTTTCAGTATCAACAAATTCTAACAAAAAATCTCCATTTTCAACATGAACACGAATGAAATGATGATTTATATCAATATGCTTGGCTCTAGAATGATGCACAGTGTATTTAGACAGACTAATAGCGCTAGTATTGTCACATAAGATAGGAATACTTTCATAATTAAGATCATAGTCTAACAATTGATGCTTCATCCATAATAACTGAGCACCACAACTTTCAAAGGCCAAGTATTCAACTTCTTTAGTTGAGAGAGAAACTAAATTTTGTTTCCTTCTTTGCCAGGATATAAGAGCTTTTGCAAGAATTTGACGATCTGCTTATACTTTTTCTGTCGGATTTATCACTTGCAAACTCTTCATCTGAATAACCGATTATATCAAAATTTATTGATGTGAGAGTCCCATAGACCGAATTATTAGGTTCCAATGAGATAATGGATGATTCATTTTACAATAGTCGAATGAGATTTCCTAGGAGTCGATTGATATCTGGAACATTTGCACACACTAAACATGATATCTGATCGACTGGCTGTAAGGTAGAGCAATGAACAAATCATTCCTCGATAGAGTTTTTCATCAATATTTTTCCTTGAAGGGTCAACATCTAGACATGTTGAGGGGCTCATGGGTGTTCCGGCATCCTTTCCATTTTTCAGACCGAATTTTTTGATCCACTCCTTGGTATATTTTGTTTGGCTAATGAAGTTTCCTTTAGTTGAATGATGAATTTGCAATCCTAGAAAAAATTGTCTGTTCTCCCATCATGCTCATCTCAAATTCTCCTATCATAAGGTCTACGAAATTATTGCAAAGAGAGGTATCAAAGCTGCCAAAAATGATATCGTCTACATAGATCTGTATAATTAAAATGTAAAATGAGGAATGCTAAATAAAAAGAGTGTTGTCAGTTTTTCCTCGATGAAAAATCATTTTCAATAAGAAAAGAACTTAGTCGCTCGTACCAAGCTTTTGGGGCTTGTTTCAGACCATAAAGAGCTTTAGAGAGCTTGTAAACATGGTCAGGATAAGATGAATTTCAAAATTAGGAGGTTTTTTGACAAACACTTCTTCTTTAATAAACCCATTTAATAAAGCGTTTTTGATATCCATTTGAAAAAGTTTAAAGCATTTGGAAGCAAAATAGGCTAATAAAATACGTATAGATTCCACCCTGGCTATGGGAGAAAAAATTTCATCATAATCAATACCTTCTTGTTGAGAGTATCCTTGAGAAATTAACCTTTCCTTGTTTCTGACTACTTTACCTTTTTTGTTTAGTTTCATTCTGAAGATCCATTTTGTCCCGATTATAGATGCCTTGTTAGGCCTAGGTACAAGAGTCCATACCTGATTTCTTTTAAACTATTCCAGTTCATCTTGCATAGCTTTCAACCAAGATTCGTCTACGAGATCTTCTTCAATTCTTTTATGTTCAAGCTGAGATACTAGAGCCAATGAAGATTGATTTCTGAGAGAGGATCTTGTTTGTCGTTGAGTATTTGGATGACCAATAATAAAATCATTTGGATAGCTTGCTTCATTTCTCCATTCTCACAGAATTTTTGAAACCTTAATAGACTCAATAGCTTCTATTTCACTTAGATCCAGTGTCATAGATGGGGTCAAATTTGACACTTCACCAACATGCCTTTCTTCGGAGTTTGATGACTTTTTCTCAATTAATATCTCAACATGGTGAGAAGTAGTTTCACCATCTTCCCCTGCATCATTTTCAATATTACTAGGAGAAGGATTAGAATCATTAAAGACAACATGAATTGATTCCTCCACAGATAAAGTACATTTGTTAAAAACTCTAAAAGATCTACTTAGAGGAGCATATCCAAGAAAAATTTCTTCATCACTTCTCGGATCAAACTTACCAAGATTTTCTTTACCATTATTGTAAGTAAAACATTTACACCCAAATGGGTGAAAGTAGCTAATATTCGGCTTTTTACCTCTCCATAGTTCATAAGGAGTCTTTTTCAACACAGGCCGAATAAGACATCTATTAAGAATATGACATGCAGTACATACAGCTTCAGCCCAGAAGTGATCAGGAAGGTTTTGTTCGATGAGCATGGTTCTAGCCGTTTCCTATAGTGAGCAATTTTTCCTTTCAACCACCCCATTTTGTTGAGGAGTACGGGGTGAGGAGAAGGTCTAGGTATAGCCCTGCTTGTTACAGAATTCTTCGAAAGATCGATTTTCAAATTCTCGCCCACAATCACTATGAATGGAAGTGATAAAGTATCCCTTTTCATGTTGAACCTTTCTGCAGAAGATTTCAAAGTTTGTAAAGGCTTCATCTTTGTAAGCTAAAAACATGACCCAGGTAAAATGTGAGAAGTCATCAACAATAACAAATGCATATTTCTTACCACCAATGCTAGCAGTTCTTATAAGACCAAATAAATTCATATGAATAAGTTTAAGGATTTTAGAAGTACTCACAATGTCTTTGGATTTAAAAGAAGATTTGGTCTACTTACCCAGTTGACATATATCACATAGAGATTTGTTTGAAAATTTTATTTTAGGCAAACCAAGGACTAAATCAAGTTTAGAAAGCTTTTCAATAGTATGCATGCTTGCATGACCTAGTTTCTTGTGCCAGATACCTGGATCATTTGNATACCTGGATCATTTGAGATTGCTACAAGATAGGTTAGTGTCAGTAAGTCAACATTATTTAAAATATAGATATTTTCCACACGGTCACCAATAAGAATAATATTTTTAGAGATATTATTGATGGTGTAATTGATAACATTGAATAATACGTCAAATCATGTGCCACATAGTTGAATGATACTCAGAAGGTTGTGTTTTAAACTATTAACTAGGTATACTTCAATTAGGTCACACGAGGGACTTATGGTGATAGATCCGACTCCAACCACTTCGCCTTTAGCATTGTCTCCGAATCTAACATATCCTCCATCAATTCTTTTAACATATCTAAAATTTTCTTTTGTTCCAGTCATATGTCTGGAGCATCCACTGTCAATTACCCACATTCCCTTTTTATAGCTTACTTTTGGTTGCTCCTGTAAAACAAGAAAATTAATTTCTTTTATGTACTCAAGTTTTCTTGGGTCCTGATGAGATAGTGGGAGGAGGATCATGTGATATATTCTTTTTCCTCCAAATACATCGGCCATGAGTTGGTCTACAAAACTTGCAGTTAAAGAATTTATGACTAATTTTACCACAGGAGTAACATACAAGAAAGAAGGAAGACATAGAGGAGTAAAAACTGGTAGAAGAGTAATCAAAAGTTCTTTTGTTTGAGTTGACTGAGCTGTGACAGGGTGATTTCTTGATGCTATTTAATTGCATCTTTACTTCACCTAGTTCTTCCTCAAGAAGTATTCACCAGTCTTTATTTTCTTTAGCGAGTTTATTATATTCATCAATAATTTTTTGAAGTTCATCTATGACAAGATCCAAAGAGTTATGAAGATCTTGAAACTTAGAACAAGAGTTGTATATTACCTCACTTGATCCTTCAAGGGCCATGAAATAGATATTTGCGGCTTCTTTAGCTTCTTCATCACTCCATGCTCCCATGAATTTTGAATTATTGTTTCTTCTGAAGTTCCTTTTCTTTAAATCAGGGCAATTTTGCTTAATGTTTCCTAGTTTTCCATAGAGATAACAACAATTCTCACTGTTTTGATTGTCTTAGTATCCAGCTTGAGGCCTTTGTCATCTTTGTTTGAGAATGTGTCAGACTCCTCAGTTGATTAGAGACAATCCTTCACTATCCTCTTCTTCTTCCTCTTTTTCATCATCATTTTGCACAATGTTGAAAGCTATTGACTTCTTCTTTTCTTTCTTGGTATATATGTTGAGATAATTCTGCTCGTAGGCCATCAGATTTCCTCGAAGTTCATCATAAGTGAGTTTTTCCAGATCTCCATCTTCAAGGATTGCTGCTTTTATTTCCTAGTCTTTGGAAAGACTCCTGAGAAGTTTTCTGAATTGTGTACTATTAGGAAATACCATTCCAAGTGATTTTAGCTCTCCCACTATCTTGCTGAATCGTTAGAACATGGATTCAACTTTCTCTTCATTTGTCATTTTAAACAGTTCATATTCATTGACCAAAGCATTTATTCTAGCTTCCTTCACTTTCGTGGTGCCTTCATAAGTTACTTCGAGCGTGTCCCACATCTCCTTAGCAGTGTCACAAGTCGAGATCTTGTCGTATTCAGTTCCGCTAACTGAATAGTATGCAAGCTAATAGCTCTGGCATTAGTTTGAATTACCTCTTGTTGTTCCTTGTTAACTTTAAAAGTTTCCAGATCAGTCTTAGTAGTATATGTTACTCCAGGAATTCTTGGGACATTTCTTCATTACTACCCACGCTTGAAAATCATTTGCTTGAATATATATTTTGAAACATTCTTTCCAGTGAGAGTGGTGTTGACCATTGAAGTAAGGTGATCTGGATGATGAGTGTCCATCCTGCAAAATTACTCCTGGAATTTGATAAGAAGCCATGGGATCTTTTTCTCATCTTGCGGTAAAGCAATATGAATGAGACTTGCTCTGGTACCAATTGAAAAACAAAGAGGGGGGGTGAATTTTAGAAAATAATTTAAATATAGACCAATCGACTCTCAAAATCTTTTAATCAACTGAGTTCCTGCAGAAGATGTCAGTGCAATAATAATCAAGATGAAGTAAAGTGTAGGAATGTAAATGACACAACAATTTTATACTGGTTTGGATCACCAAGGTGGTGCCTAGTCCAGTCCCTTTGGGTTACAAGGGTATCTTTAGAGCTTGTAAGAGATTGGATTACAAAGTGTTTCACCAACTATTGATTGACACAACCTCTACCTGTATATTTACCTAACTCTTTCTCTTTTTTATGGTCACTGATATTTCTTTTCTAAATACAATGAATGAGTAAGACAAGAAGCTGTCAGGTTGATCAAGTGAAGTTGCATAGTCTTCATGGAGTCTTTACTGCCTTTTTGTAATGCGTGTTTTTGTCTGGATAAAGGTAGAAGATCAATCCTTTTGATCTTGATTTATTTGCTCTAAGGTAAGCCAAGAGATTTGTTATCTCAATCACGCTAGATGTATACGTGATTGAGATCTTGATGATCGCCAATGATGAGATGTCGTGCATATCTTTTCTCGTTGATGGTGTTTTTCTTTCTTTTATAGGACCTGTGAATCTCGTCTTATTGATATGTTCTTTGGTCTTTCAATTCTTCCTTCAATAGGTGGCAAATTGATTTTCTTCACTGATCATTTGATTTGCTCCTTAGCTAATTGATAGCTGATTGATTTCGCTCCTCTTTTCTTCTTTTGACGATGGATGATTGATTTCACTCCTCTTTCCTTCTTTTGAAGATTAGGTTTCCTTGTAGCCGTTGATCCACATTCAGACAGGATGTTTTGACCTCTTTTAGTCGATTTGAGATCTTTTGAAATTTTTCTCCCAAATCCTTCTTCGCAGCTAGTTGACTTCGAGTTCTTTAATAGTTGATTGCTAGTTTATTAAGGTCCCTTTTTATTCTGCATTAAATAAAATTGATTAGTCATCATTAAAATAATATTAAATGATTTAGTTTAACAATTATGTTTTCTTTATTTTCACGATTTTTTCTCCTTTTCCCTTTGCTTGTAATTGTTGAAAAAAAATATTATTGAATATTTTAAAAATAATTATTATGTCTACAATTATATTTGTAATGCAATTAATTCTACAGTTATTTTTCTTTCTTGAATAGTAATTAATTGGCCATTATTTCTAATTTAAATGATCATCGTAACTGATCAATTTAAATTAGTGTTGATTACCTGGCATTGTGGTTGTTAAATGCTCTCCAATAGTTAGACATTCCCATTACAATAAGAATGTTCACTTTGGTCATTTTTTGTATATTTACATAATTACATCCTTTACCTTAATTTCAGAGAGTCCTAGAAGAAGAATAATTCTTCCTCTTATATTATGTCGGATTTTTATTTATTTAATATTTGTTAGTATGTGCGTTTCTAATTTTTTATATTATAAAAACTTGTTGAATTTCAAAAGATACATCTGTAGCAGGTGAAATATTCTTCAAGACAGTGTTTCTGACATGCCTCAAGCAATAAAAATTTCTTACCGTTTCTGTGATCTAAGTATACTTTTCATAAGATTTCCAAAAGTAATAATGACAGGACTTAGATACATAATTTGATTTGAAAGCCATGAAAAAGAAGAAGAAGCAGCCATTTATTTGGCTGATAAATGCATCATGAAGATTCTATCAAGGCTGGTTGATCTTTCTGATTAAAATTGTCAACATGGAGCTATGGAATATGCTTGGCCCGACCCTGTCAAAGATATGCCCCTCTTAATTTTGCGTGTTATCTTTACTCTTTTAAGCATATGAATCTTATGTGATGGAAATTGAAAAAAACTAATTTAGTCATTATAATTGTCGAAATTCTGATGCTATAAGTGTTCGTTGCTTGATCATACACCATTGATAATGAGAAGCGGACCCACATGTATGAATTGGGGTTCACATTAACTTCGAAAAAAGATTATGACATATGTATCTACGGAAGGATTATATATTAGTTTGTTCATGCTCAAACACAAAAGTCAATTTATTGCGCTGGTTTGATAGGTGTTTGCAATTTGTTTGCTGGTGCTTGAAAGGTTGTGTTTGAATCCCCACGATTATATTTCTCTTATTTTTTCCACAAAACATGCAGATAAATCATGCATGTAGCGGGTTTCGAACCGGAAAAATTCAGGTGTAAACTAAATTCCATCACAATCAAATCATATATCAAATTGTGTTAGTTAAATTCGTTTAATTTATATTTATTAGTAACACATTGAATTTTATGTATGTTCAACAACATTTTCTGATGAGGCAGTATGAGTGTCACATGACATCGTTTTCACTAACATGCATCCTCTTTGATGGTGCCTCTATCATTTTCAAATCCTGATTTGCCTCTGATTATAATGTTTAAGGAATTTAGTTTTAATTATTTTCAAATTTAGAATAAGTGGAAAGTTGGTGATGTGAGACTTTCTGATAATTATTTTCAAGTTTCAAGTATATGGATTAGTAACTAATATTCTAAGGAATGAATATTTCTCTTTGTTTTAATTGTTTTTAAAATTTTACAATGATCTAGAGGCACTTTCTTATTGTTTGCCGCAATGTATTCTAGATTGGCTATCTTTTCTTTGCGAAATTCCAGAAGACTCTTGCTTGTAGGCATAAGGAAGATTTCTGATTCATTGCATGAGAACTGAGATTAACCAGGGTGAAATCCAATACCAAGAGGATCACCATCAATGGGAGATTCAGCACCAAGATAGGCAAAAATTGGATAACTTCAAGTGAATCACCCCAATACTTGGAATTAATTATGTACCTTTTCTTAAAGGTTGAGTAACTTTTTGGTTCATGAAGTGATCAAGTGTTTGTGTATAGTAAATAAGTCTGAAATTCTTTTGGAAGATTTGTTGAAGAACAAGAAAGGGTATTAATATCTTGAAGTATATTTTCAAGAACTGGTGTGAGTCTTGGGATTTTATGGAATTTTAAAGAAATTGAGGTTTTTGTGAAGATCAATAAGAGAAGCCATTGGATAAAAAAACGTTTATCATCTTCATTAGAAAAAAGACTTTTCTAAGACATGTTTCTTGGCGAGAATCATTTTATAAGCAGTAAAAGTTGTAAGTAAGGAATACATATTTTTACATGGAAAGCAGTCAGCTCACAAGGGTGAAAAACCAAGACCTACACCTCTGCAGGATTTTCCCCAAGCTTCACTAACACTGTGAGCCTCAAGAAAATTCAGATTACAAATACTTGCAACCTAGGAACTAACTCTTATCCCTCTTACAACAATCAAGAAGAAAGTTGTGACGCCTCCAAGTTACCCCTAACTTGAAGCTAATTTTTCCTCAGAAAAATACCTAACAATGCTTCTAAGAAAGTTGAAAATAGGTACAACTCAATAACAATCCTAATACAAAAAGCTAGAATTGAAGACACCCTGGTAAGTACTTCTGATTTAAAAGAAAAATTGCATCTTTTCTCCAAAAGAAAACTTTTCTCTATGATGTATACTCTGGTTAATAATCTTGAAGAAGTAACAACTAATAGAGATCAATTGTTTAGTGCTCTTGCTAGTCTAAAGTTTGACTATATTGATCTTAAAAATAGCAAGAAAGCCACTGATGAATAGAACAGTACCCTAAAGGAACAGATTAATAAACTTGAGTCAACTAATCAGGACCTAAAATCTGATTAGTTAAAAAGGTCCTCCTCTCAAAATGAAGAGACAAGCAAAAATTAGAAAATGGTTGAGTCTGAACTCAAGGAGTGCAAGACTGATCTCTTTACTGAAAAGGAAAAGTGAGAAAAGCAAATCTATAAATATCCAGATTTAAACTGGATCTTAAGAGAGTAAGCAGATGGACCAAGTCATCTAGAATCATAAATAACTTAAGTGGAAAGAACTAGTAGTGCTCAAGAAACATCAAGTGGCTAGACTTAGTTCTTATTAAAAAAAAAAAGGGATATTGGTGTTATGGAGAAGAGTTCTGAGAGTGCTTTTGAAAATAAAAGTGTTGAAGGAAGATGCAACAAGTGAGGGGGAAAGTTTGGGTGGTCTGGGGACTGAACTTAGTTCACCCTTTGGGTAAAATCTTTGTGATAAACGATAAATATCTGACAAGGAAGATTTCAGTTGAAAAAATATTAGTGAAGGCACGAAACAGGTTCTGCAACCTGGTTTATCAAAACCTAATAGAGAGGACGATGCTCCATATTTTGGAGTTGTGTCAGATGCTAAAAAACAAAAATTCATTCTCATGAGTTCTATGAATTTGGTCCATCCAAGTGTCTGCTTTCTTTAGGTTGTCACCAGTTTAGGTATTTCTTTGCAATTATCTATTTGTTATCTTTTCGGTTGTCATTTTTTTTATTGTAATAAAATTACACAGGGTGTGGTGGTCTTCACACTTATTTATGACAATCTGTTTCTCTTTACATTGATGTATTTTTCTTGGATGGCTTGTATCCTTAGCTTGTATCCTTAGATGAATATTTGAGAAATTTTGATAATTTTTATGATTGTATTTGTGATAGACCCAATGGCCATGAGTATTACATTGCTATCATTCAACTAATTTTTATGAATAATGAAACAGGTTTTTGACGATGCCAAAAGTGGGAGAAGATTTATACGTTTGTCAATATTTATAAACTCCAATATTCTCGATATTCCGACTGGGTTCATCCGAGTGGTTCTTTTGAGCGATTGAAAGAGGATACAAATTATATGAGTTTGTCATCATAAAAAAGGGGGAATTTGTTGGGATTTTGTATATTTTTATAATTGACAAAATAATTGAAGTGTCGAGTTAGACTACAAACACAAAAAGAGTAAGGAGTTTGTCTTGAAAAAGGAGTCTCACTTGGAGTAGACTCTAAGTCAAGAAGAATTTGAGTTGATGTGTAATGAGGCAAAGAACTCTCTCAAGAACTCCAATTGCCGTATAAGTTCGCTTGTGTGAAGCAAGGAGTTTATGTCCATCTCAAACACTATTACATCAAGGAGTCTTTATCCTAAAAGTACTTGTGTTTAACCAACTTGCTTTCACTTGTTATTATAAATATGCATCTTATTGAAGAGAGGTACACACCTATACCGAGAGAAACAGAAATTAAAGCATAAAATGAAGATTATTCTTACATTTGTCTAACCATTCATGCAAAGGTCACATAAAGGACCGCATTGAAGAACCCGTTTCATGGATATGTTTCATAATCGTGTCTTCAATTCTAGATTTTTGTATTAGGATTATTATTGAGTTGTACCTATTTCTAACTTTCTTAGAAGTTATTGTTTAGGTATTTTTCATGAAATTAGCTTCAAGTTAGGGGTAACTCGGAGGCATCACAACTTTTTTCTTGATTGTTGGGAAGAGGGATTAGAGTTAGTTCCTAGATTGCAAGTGTTTGTAATCCGAATTTTCTTTAAGGCTCATAGTGTTAGTGAAGCTTGGGAAAAATCCCGGCAGAGGTGTAGGTCGTGGTTTTTCACCCTTGTGAGCCGAGTGTTTTCCACATAAAAATATCGTGTTCTTTACTTATTGCTTTTATCGCTGATTGAAACACGTTGGACAACTTGTTTCACTCATACAGATGTTAAGTAACTAAAACTCTTAGTCGTAGAATAAATACATTTCATGATGAAGTTTGAAATTTTATTTACTGTGTTATAGTTACATGTTACATGGTGGTTTGAAATTTACATTATAAGTTGTATAAAGGGGTGTTTGACATGTTGAGAAGGTAAGACTTGAAATTCACCAAATGATTCTTTCTTGTCGAAGTTAGCTAAAGAGAATCAAAATCATTAATTTTTGTGAGTTTTTACTTTTCATGTTTGTTAAATATGATTTCAATAATCATGACATGGTAAAAATATGCTTGCCACATTTAACGAAAGTAACTAGAAATCAACTAATCACTTTGAAAAGATTTTGTGTGCTGTAAGTTACAGCTAAGAGGAAGAGTTCAACAAGGACTCTATGAATCCAAAATAGATGAGGAAAGGACTTCGCCTGATATTCAAAAGACACTTTACTCTAGTTGTATTCAAGGAGGATCAGCACATCGATATTCTATAAAATAAAGTGATGGAAGGTTATTCATTCACAAATAGCATCTTATGCAATTCCCATTGATTTTGATCTTTAACCGATAATCAAACCTAAAGAACTAAGGAGAGTTGACAAAGGTTTCTAGATAGTTCCCCGATCTTTTTAGTCACTATTGCATTATCTTTTGAGTCAACTTTTCAATGAATGTAATAGGTTAGGTTTTGAAGTTGAAAATATGTGTTCGCCAAATTTTTTATTGTAAATTTGGTTGTTACTATTTTAAATTAAAGGGTAGTTTAGAAAAGGTTAGAAACTTTGTAAGAGCTTAGGTAGGTCCATTCAATTGCAGGGGGTAATCTAAAATTGGCCTCTGTTGTGTTAGTGAAAGTTGAACTGAAATCCTACCGGGCGTAGTCGTGATTTTTACATCCATTCAAGTCTAGATGGTTTTTCATGTATAAATCCGTGTCCATTGCTTACTTAATAACATTTTCTTTTCTACTTAACTAAAAGATAACGGTAAAAGAAATATTGGTCGTGTATGTTCCCTAAAAATTTCAAGGGAGTAGCATAAATCGTGGCGATTAAAGTAGGTATAGACCCAATTCACCTCTCCTCTTGAGTCTAATTAAGAATTCATTTCTATCAATTGGTAATGTATAGGTTTCTCACGCCTATGTTAACCCTTTGAGAGATCCGCTCAATGGCTTCCGAATAATTCTACCAAGAGGGACAATCCAACACTAAACCTCCTCTCTTCAATGGCCGCACACTACAAAATTTGGAAAAAACATATGGAAATCTACGAAAGACCGAATATTATCGCATGGTTGATCACATTGAAGTGGGCTTTGACCCCTACCAAAGTAAAGGCCGATGGAACCAAAGTACCCAAGATCAAGATGAGTTTGATGTAGACGACTTCTGTAATGATGGACAAAAAGTTTTAAAACTTGAATTGAATATAAAATTTTCAAAAACAATTAAAATTGAGTTTGAAACTATTCCGAAAATACTCACCCCATTGTCAACAAACTGGAGGATAGTTTTTCTCTAAAAGATGAAAACAAAGAAACTAGAGGACATTTCCTTCTCTAAAGGCCGAAATGTTCAACATAAAAATCGCAAATAGTGAGAAATGGATAGGTTAACAAATAGGTCAAAAGTCACTTGAATCTGAAGTTATCTCTCCGAAAATGGAACTAAACAAAGAGATAAAGCAAAATTCGAGTTTCAAGATACCTGAATCATATTAACCCAAACTTGTAAATAGCTTAAGAAATGGAATAAATCTACGTAAGCTTTAACTCTGGCTAAACCGAACATTACAATAAGTGTCGCAATGAATTGGCTACAAAAGCAAACTGGGCCGATGGGATATTAAAAGAAAGTATGTGGGTCTCATCAATATCATATGTAGTCATTGTGGTCATACAAAACACTATAGATATGAATATTTATCCTTAATAAAAGCTCTTGAACCAGGAAATACCGCGATGGATAAGAAAAAGATTTAATTTTCAAATTATTAAAAGAAAGGGAACCAAACTAGTGCGAGTTCCCAAATCTAACGAGCACTTGAAGTTTGCAAAGGAAGTGAGAGGGAGAAAACAAAAGTTATATCTTGAAAATAGTTACTTCCAAGCATATAATGTAATGAAAAATTTCTCTCACCGACAACCTTCAACGGAGGATCCGTGTCCGTTGGAGGTGTGGAAAAAGATACTAGTAGTCGGCATAGGTAAGATAGGTTAGTACCTATCACTCAGTCAATTGATTGTATTTGGTGGATGGATTAAAACCCAATTTGTTAAGCATATCACAACTTTGCGATCGAGGGGACATAGTGTTATTCTCTTTCTTCGATTGCAAAGTCACATTATAAAAAACTGACCAAAAAAAGAGGTCCAAAACCGACGGACAATGTTGATTTTTTGGTCAAAATCGATGACTAACCAATGGACAAAGGATCCTTGAAATTTGGCTCCTTGTAATCAAAATCGATGGACAAAGATCGGGTTATTACCAAGGACATCCGTCGGTTTAATAAAATTTTAATTTGGTGGGTTTTTTAATTGCCACACGATGAGAAAATAACTACTAACGGACACCTCATTTTTTTCAATCAATTATTTATTTTTATATTAAAATACTGATAGTGTCCGCTTCGTATGTTCTTCATATCTAAGAACACACGCGAGACCGCACGGTTGTCCATTGATATTCTGAATTTCTGCATCTGGTATTTTTGCATAAAATCGAAGGTCTTGCCTACGTTGTCCGTTTATTTTCACAAAAACATATGCGTAGAAACCTACAATTTTTGCATTTCCCACTCGCAAAATTGCACTTAATTCAATAACAACTACTATCCAAGACTAATTTCTATCAAAATAGTTTCAAATCAATAACATGTAATTATCAATTAAAATATCAAAAACAATATTAAATATCCACCAAAATTATCTACAAAGTCAACAAAGTTTAAAAACATCAATATGTATGTACAAAGTTTGTTTTCAATGTTCTATAATCTTAACAAATAAGGTATGTCTCTTCGATATTTCATTATCACGAACCCTCATCTTCATCTGAGGTTTGAGGAGAACGCACGCTGCCTATGCACTCCACTAGCAAGGAGACTATTCACTTGTGCCTTGAGAGCCTTCGATAATATGACACATTATCTTACACTCTACAATGTGTCTTGCCTCGCATTTTCTAAGGCACGTGTAAGGTGTTCGATCTTCCGTGACATAAAGCGCTGATCCGAACACCATCAACCACCTCGCCTAGCTAGAAGAGTCAATATTTTCCAGTCCGCATTGAATCGTTGGAACCGTTCCTAGATCCTAGACCATGTAGACTCTCCCCTTTTGTCTTCCCTCGCCATTTTTTCAAATTTCAAATTTGAGAAATATCCGACTTAAGCCGGGCTCGCCCACCTTGGGCTTCCCGAGTCCGGGTTTTACTCGACAAGAGTCGTTGGATAATCCATCTACATAATTAAAAATAAATGTGAGTATAATATGGTTGTTCAAATTAAATTTAACATATTATTATTTATATTTAAGTTGTATTTACTTACATGTGCTTGCTCACTTCAATCCATGTGTCCGACCCAACTC
The DNA here is from genome assembly GCA_018107945.1 of Datura stramonium. Taxonomy (NCBI): domain Eukaryota; kingdom Viridiplantae; phylum Streptophyta; class Magnoliopsida; order Solanales; family Solanaceae; genus Datura; species Datura stramonium. The sequence goes on along the minus strand of JACEIK010003521.1, from coordinate 91,537 downwards.
GTTCTTCTTTATGAGCTCAAATAGCTCTTCCCGAGCCTGTCGCGATCCAATTTTTTGGCATGCAAATAAAATGATCAAAGTTATCAATATATAAAATTTAATTAAATTTATATAAGTATTAAATATAATAATTGTCCTTTGGCTCTTTGCACCCCAAAGCAGCAACATCCACCTTTCCCCTTCCCTTCTCTCCTCTTCATCTATCCACACTTTGCCTTAAATTCGCGTCATATAAAATTTATTAAGCTCCGTAAATACGTAGGCATCTATTCAGTTTTGTCTTTTATCCTCGCATCTCTAAACCAATCGAATATCTGACTGCCCTTCCTCTCGGTTCGGGTGGTTGTCTTATCGTGCCGAGGAAGTCAAGTACACAATGTCTCGCAATCAAATGATCATTAAAGGATGATATATAACAATCAATAGTTAAAGAATATTTTTAACAAATAATAATTAATTGTATACCTCAAACTGATTAAACATTCCCTATCATATCCGACATGTGGTATTTCATTCCACTACAAATAAGGTCACCATAAAGCCTTCCAATGCTCTCCCCTAGTGCATTTTCGCCCTCTTTCCCGATGAAACCCGTAAAATAACAATAAACATGTCAAGTCATAAATATAATATTAAGATTAAATATTATAAATGTAAATCAAAAAATAAAAATAAACTACCTGTGATCCATTAGGCACGACTACCACTCTATCAAAAACCGCCTCGTATTCCCCCGGTTGTAGCTCATCCGTTGGTGCTCGTGCCGGTGTTGATGATGGTGATGGTGCCAGGTGCCGTGATAAGTGCCTTCTGCTTTATACGACTGTGCCGGGCGGCAGAGTACTAAAAGCATCCTGAGGTCTAACTCGAGTTGCTATCTCGACTCGCAAGTTGGATATGTAAGGAAATGATCCACTTCGGGAAAAAGAGTACCTAATGATGAATACATTGAGTTTTCCCTGAGTAGAAGAATGCCACCAGAGGCATTTAAAGCATGAGAAGCGAGTAAGGAACGGAGACATGTGTTAAATGTGCCTGGCGCCCGCCATAAGGACATAGGACAGAGGTGGCAGTTAATGTATGTGGAGTAGCGAAAAGACCCCCAAGCAGCGTGAATCTAGTGGTCTCATATATGTTTTTCTACTACTCTTACTTGATTTACTACCCCTACTACTATGACTCGATAAACATCACGTGACGACATCTCGGACACATTAGAATATTTAATTAAAAAAATATGAGTATAAATATAATAATTAATTAAAAGAAGTAGAAAATAACTTGCTAATCAATAATCTCTCATTCTTCCTCCTCACTTGTTTAATTTTCATCATTCTCCCATTCTTCCTCCTCACTTGTTTCAAATCATCATTTGATTCTTCCTCAACATTTGCAATTTCAATTATCTCATCATCACAAACTTCTTTCTAATATGTGTTCGTGGATGTTCTAAACTATGTTCCAACTCAATATCCACAGCTTTGATGAAGAACTACCAAATCATTTTGGTACTTACATCCATCATATTATCAATCTCAATCCTACCCAAAGGCTTAGTCTTTATAACCACCCACCAATCAGCCTTGTCTCTACATAGAGGATATGGAGAGCAATACACCTACTTAGTAGTTTTTAATACTTACCACTTCATTCCCAAGAGTTCGTTGAATTCTTTTTGAAAACACTTTAAACATACCAAATGTTTCATCCTTAGATGACAAAGTCATAGTCCATGTAAAGCGCAGAGAAATAATTTAAATTACTAGAACAAACCTCTTACCTCCATGACTTACCACCCTCATGAGACCACAAAGATCCATGTGTTGCAATTGCGAGGGTTTGGGGGTGTTGATTACCTTTTAGCCTTGAACGATGATTTGATTTGTTTTCCTTAGCACAAAGGCCACATACCTTTTCATATTCTTGAATTTTATTTCGAAAGACCAATGACAAGATTTTTTAAAACCACCTATTGAGTAGAGCTAGACTAGCATGACCCAACCAATTTATTTATTCTCTAGTTCGTTTGAAATTGCTTAGAATTTAGAAGTTTAGACGCAAAATTAGAAATTTAAACTTAGTGATTGGAGTTAGAAGCGAAGTTAGAAATTTATAATTTGTAAGAATAAAATAAATAAAACTATTAAATAATAAATTTAATTATTAATATAAATTAACCATTAAATAATAAAAACTAATTATTAATATAAATTAACTATTAAATAATAAAATTTAATTATCAATACAAACTAATTAATTTAAATTTATATGTGTAATCTAAAATATCTATTTTGTAGATAAATCATCATTCGTGGATGTATAATATAGAACTAATGCAAATCGTGGGGGCATGAGATGAATTTGTTTAAAGTGTTAGAGGATTTATCAACCATGCAATGTCACTATTCCCTTTTCAACCGATGGCTGATTAGGTGTCCTTGTAAGTGATGCAATTGCATGAAATTTTGCAAATCTCGATAAATTTGTAGTTAATATTTACCCATTCTAAGACTCCGGTTCATTTGAAAATTGGAAAGTAACAACTCTAGTTCCTATATAGTTGATCTGACTGAGGCATAATAGAAGTGTAACTAGTCCATGCTAAAAATGATATCAAAATCAAGCATATCTAACTCTACTAGGTCAATTGTGATGATTTTCTAAAAAAACGCGTTATGGGTTTAAGCCTAGATATTTTGTGTGGAGTAATCATGGTGAGACTGATAGAGAGAATAATATATTTTATAATTTGACAATGGGTGAATATTGTAGGTATACACATGATCAAAGTAGTGTTTAACATGATAAAGTGCATGAAATGGTCAATGATGCATCCGGGATACAATATGGGATGGAACCGGAACAGTATTTTAAAGAAACTCCTAATGAAGAAGCAATGCGCTTCTACCAACAACTAGAAGAGGCTAGTCGTCCTCTATGTGTAGGGATTCTGCATTATGAATTGTCTGTTGCAGTTAGACTAGTCAATATCAAATCAGATTGGAGTGTTCCTCAAACTGCTATGGACTCTATGGTTGGTCTTTTCGTGGAACTAGTCAACCCTGAGTTGAACATACCTAAGAATTTCTTTCAGGAAAAGAAATTGGTTTCCAAGTTATGATTATCGTAAGATAGAATTCATTATTGTGAAAATGGTTGCATATTATTCTATAAGAATGATGGTGATCTAGAAAATTATAAGTTTTGTGGACATGCTCATTTTAAGCGTACTCTTGGTGGAGAGATGGTTCCAGTTAAGGCGATGCATTATTTACCTCTTATACCTCGGTTCAGAGGTTGTACGTGTCGATGAGTTGTGCTCCTCATATGAGATGACACCGTGAGAATAAAAGGGCTCTTGGTGTTACGTCTCATCCATAAGATGGAGAAGTTTAGAAATATTTTGATAGAACTTATTCTGATTTTTCTAGTGAACCAAGAAATGTTAGATTAGGCTTGTGTGCAGATGGTTTTACACCATTCTCTGTTTCTGTTGCACCCTACTCTTGCTGGCCTGTATTCCTTACTCTATATAATCATTCATCTGAAATGTGTATGACAAGTGCCTACATATTTCTAAGTTGTATTGTCCCGGATCTCCGTAATCTAAAAGTTTGATTGATGTTTATTTGCAACCTTTGATAGACGAGTTAAAACAATTGTGGTCTGAAGGTGTAGTGACTTATGACATATCAACTAAGCAGAATTTTCTTTTGTGTGCTTGTTTAATGTAGACTATAAATGATTTTTCTGCGTATGGGATGTTGTCTGGTTGGATGACTACTGAAAAATTAGCTTGCCCGTATTGCATGGAAAATAGTAAAGCATTCACATTAAAATATGGTCGTAAAAATTCATAATTTGATTGTCACCTTAGTTCTTACCAATAGATCACGAGTTTAGAAATATGTTTCCCCAAAGAGTAAGATTGAAAATAATCTGCCACCTCCATTATTGTCAGACAATGAAATTTGGGAGAGAGTTTGTCACTTGCCAAAGGTTACAGAAGCTACACCTTCTAGACTTTCTGGATATGGTTTTGGACATAATTGAACAAAATAAAGCATATTTTAGGAGTTTTCATATTGGAAGGACAACCTTCTATGACACAATCTTGATGTGATGCACATTGAGAAAAACTATTTTGATAATTTGTTTGAACACAATGATAAATGTTGAGGGTAAGACAAAAGATAATCCAAAGGATAGAATGGAATTAAAGGAATACTGCAGAAAAAAGGAACTATGACTGCAGGAAACACACAATAATAAACTGTTAAATCCCAAGACGAGCTTTTCATTCACTTTGGACGAAAAATGTGAGATTTGTGAGTGAGTTAAGAATTTGAGGATTCCTTAAGGCTACGCTTCAAATTTGGAGAAGTATGCAAATATGAATGAAGGGAAGTTGTGTGGTATGAAAATTCATAATTTTCATATTTTCATGGAAACTTTGATTCTTATTGCATTTATCCAGCTACCTGATAGGACATGGAAGCCAATCTCATAGGTAATTTGTTCTTCAAAGATTTGTGTAGTAACACTTTGTGGGAGAATAACTTAGAAAGAATGGATCAGAATATTCCTGTGATTACTACTAAGTTGGAAAAGATCTTCCCATGCGGCTTCTTTGATGTGATGGAACATTTACCGATTCACCTCGTACATGAGGCATGCCTTGGAGATCCAGTTCAATACAGATGGATGTATCCATTCGAAAGGTACTAAAAATGTGACTTTTATACCATGAATTTCTTTTTTTTAATTAAGTTAGTTTCTTATTAACATCAAAATTTTATAAGAACTATTGGCAAGTGCAAAAGAACTATTAAATAGAGGTCTGATATTGAAGGATCTATCTGTGAAGCTTATCTTGCAAGGAAAACTGCTCAATTTTTTTCTTACTATTTCGAGCAACAAGTGTCAAGTTTGAGAAATAGGTCAACCCGTAATGGTAATGGTAATATTGATCCCAGCCACCCATCGATTTTAATTTTTAATCAACCAAGTCGAGGTTCTAAAAACTAAACAAGACAAGGTATGAGTAGTATGAAAATGCAATCTGTTATGACACATGTTTTTCTTAATTCCCCCGAGATACAACCATATCTTAAGTAAGTTCTAAATAATGTTATTGAATAATATCATTTAAATACTAAGGGTTAAACTAACGAAAAATCTCAATTTATTGAACAGTTACTTTATAGGCCAGTGGGGGTAATGATGTCATAAATACGAGGTTCTTCGATTGACTGAAAGACTATATAAGTGTTCAATATCATGTTAATGATATAAGTACAACATAATAATATACTTAAAGAATATTTGTTTAAACACTATGTAGGTTCATGATGAAAATAACACTATTGAATATTTTCAAATTGTGAGTGATGTTGCAAACGGGCATGATAGTCAAATTCAGTCGATGAATAAATATTGTGTTAATTGTTTTAAGTTACAAATATAAGAAACTTATAAGTATAAGAAAACCAATAATAGCGGGGTGTATTAAAGATGATGTAAACGGTGATGGCAAAACTGTTAATTATTATGGTGTGATAAAAGAGATAATAGAAGTTAGGTATGCTGGATGACCGAGAAAAAAGATAGTACGATTTTGATGTAAGTGGTTTGATCCATCACACAAAGGTACTATAGTGAATGAACAACATAATATAGTTGAAGTTAAGCACACCAGACACGCAGTATGATCATTATGATCCTTTCATCATTGCACAAAATTCTAAGTAGGTGTATTAAAATTAATACCATCTATCATGTAAAAACACTATTCTTAAGGCATATTGTTGAGAATGTGCACTCAAAGAATAAATGCTCTCTTGTTTCAATGCTATCCCCCACACAGAAGGCAAGTTGTGTCCTGACATATTCCCATCTTGTTCAATATGTTTCTGCTCATAAGCCTGTTGTGCATGGTGAACCAGTTGAGAAGCTGTGTTTTGGTATATTCACTTTGTTCCAAACTCCTCTCCACCAGGGTAACTCTGGTCCAGTACTTCTTCTCCATGTATAGCCACTGCTAATGTTATATTTTCCATTGTTTAGTCAGCCATCCTGTCATGGCTCGAACATGGGCCCGAATCGAGATATGGGACAAAGAGCCTCGAGAGACTCCAAGTCGATCCATGGCATGAACATACATATGACTCAATAAAGTAAAGAGGAAGACTTAACATAATAAACATGTCAGAAATCTGAATATAACATAACAATCCAAGTCTGAAGCTGAATACAATCTATTGTCTGAGAAGCCTCTAATTCTGATGAGTTGACGGGACAAGACCTCAACAAACTCTCTAAGTCTGAAACTGAATATATGAGGATAACTGATAACAAATGGTCCTGGGGAGATGAGGACTCACCAATAGAGACTGGATGCTAACTCCGGAAGCTAGCTAGTGACGGGGCTAGGTATGAAGATCGGAGCATGTATCATTAAACAATACAACATAGAGTATGCGGTAAATATGTGGAATGTACTGAGTATGCAAGGTAAGTAAAACCGCCTACATAAGTAAAATCATTTAAAACATACATAGTATAAAATATAATTAGAATCTGAGAGTAGGGCTTGCATTCTATCTTCTGAAATCATGATCTGAACATAATTTAACATCATAACTGAATCAAATGACCCAAAGCCGAAGTCTAATAATCATAAGTAAAACTGAATATTGGGTCAAACCTGTTTTAGAAACACATACACAAACACACACACACACACACACATATAATTAATGATAAACATGCATACTGAAATCATGAGGAACAATGGGAGACTCGTCATGAACCGACATTACCACGATAGAGCTTACGTGATTTTGAGTATCACACTCAAGTGGGCAGAGCCGTCCAAAGACTTGTCAGGGCTAAGGACGCTACCATGATATCGATATCAAGCTCAAGTCCCCTTTGGGCAGGGAAAGCTCACATAGGATGTCCCAAAATAATCTGATCATACCTATGTTGGCGCGTAGTTCTGAGGCATAGGGTTGACTGACCCTTAGCCTGTTCGGTGCTAGACACTACTCCCAAAAATATGCATATGCTCTCCATCATTTTTCAATGAAGCTGACGATCATCTATTGACAAAGCTGAATCATCATATACATATAAAATCTGAAATCATACATGAGGAGCCTTGGCTCAAACCATACCACAAGCTGAACATAATTGGGAGTCTTGACTCCAAAATCATGTGGTAAGCNCCCTTTGTCTTCTTGTATGTGTTTTTCCTATCAACTAACATTCAAAGTTTTGGATAGGACCATGCATTTCACTTTGGACATTTTATTGTCATCTCCTATGTTCACGTAAATTCGGAAATTATAATTTATTATTAATTAATTTTTAATATTAAATTTTATTTAACATGTAATTATTAAAGTGATTCCGCCCATATACCCATTACACCCCCACGAAAAAAATAAAATCAACCGTGATTAAAACAAGAGTTGAAAAAAGAAAAAAAATATTCTACTAGGAAATTAAAGCACCGTCACATATATATTAAAAATAATAAAAGAAAATGACCTATTCTGTCCCTATCACCATCCACACTTGGGTCAATTTTTAGCCATTCCCGCGTTCTTCACCTTTGGAATCCATTATCTCTATTTTAAATTCTTACTACATTTATTATTTCGAAAAAAGTACTTCATTCGTCTTACTTTATGTAATATTTAAAATTTTAAATATTATTAAAAAAAAAAAAACTCGTGTTGTATATAAAT